>JANJGN010000683.1:0-322528 GCA_026770705.1 Isurus oxyrinchus
CCTTTCAAGTGAAGCAGCATTTCACTTGCATTTCCCCCAACTTAGTCTACTGCATTCGTTGCTCCCAATGTGGTCTCCTCTACATTGGAGAGACCAAACGTAAACTGGGCGACCGCTTTGCAGAACACCTGCGGTCTGTCCGCAAGAATGACCCAAACCTCCCTGTGGCTTGCCATTTTAACACTCCACCCTGCTCTCTTGCCCACATGTCTGTCCTTGGCTTACTGCATTGTTCCAGTGAAGCCCAACGCAAACTGGAGGAACAACACCTCATCTTCCGACTAGGCACCTTACAGCCTTCCGGTCTGAATATTGAATTCAATAACTTTAGGTCGTGAGCTCCCTCCCCCATCCCCACCCCCTTTCTGTTTCCCCCTTTTTTCCCCCTTTTTTTTCCCTATAAATTTTATAGATTTTTCTTTTCCCACCTATTTCCATTATTTTTAAATATTTTAAAATCCTTTATGCTCCCCCCACCCCCACTAGAGCTGTACCTTGAGTGCCCTACCATCCATTCTTAATTAGCACATTCGTTTAGATAATATCACCAACTTTAACTTTAACACCTATGTGTTCTTTGGTACCATTGTTACTGACATCTTTTGATGATCTGCTTCTATCACTGCTTGTTTGTCTACACAAGCACCTCTGTCTCTCTCTCTCTCTCCTTCCCCCCCCCCCCCCCCCCCCCCCCCACACACCTTAAACCAGCTTATATTTCAACTCTTTCCTGGACTCGAAATCAAGTTCTGTCGAAGGGTCATGAGGACTCGAAACGTCAACTCTTTTCTCCTCCGCCGATGCTGCCAGACCTACTGAGTTTTTCCAGGTAATTCTGTTTTTGTTTTCAATAAACAGTGTGAATGTCACACCCAAAAAACAGTGTGAACATCACACCCAAAAACAGTGTGAACGTCACACACATAAACAGTGAGAACGTCACACCCATAAACATTGTGAATGTCACACACCCATAAACAGTGTGTACATCACATTCAAAAACAGTGAGAACATCACACACATAAACAGTGAGAACGTCACACCCAAAAACAGTGTGAACATCACACCCATAAACAGTGCGAACGTCAAACACATAAACAGTGAGAACATCACACCCATAAACAGTGAGAACAACACGCACATAAACAGTGAGAATATCACACACAAAAACAGTGAGAAAATCACACCCATAAACAGTGAGAACATCACATCCATAAACAGTGTGAACATCACACCCAAAAACAGTATGAACATCACACTCATAAACAGTGTGAACGTCACACACATAAACAGTGAGAACGTCACACCCATAAACATTGTGAATGTCACACCCATAAACAGTGTGTACATCACACTCAAAAACAGTGAGAATATCACACACAAAAACAGTGAGAAAATCACACCCATAAACAGTGAGAACATCACATCCATAAACAGTGTGAACATCACACCCAAAAACAGTATGAACATCACACTCATAAACAGTGAGAACGTCACACCCATAAACAGTGAGAATGTCACACCCATAAACAGTGAGAATGTCACACCCATAAACAGTGAGAATGTCACACCCATAAACAGTGAGAATGTCACACCCATAAACAGTGAGAATGTCACACCCATAAACAGTGTGAATGTCACACCCATAAAGTGTGAATGCCACACCCATAAACAGTAAGAAAGTCACACCCATAAACAGTGAGAAGTCACACCCATAAATAGTGAAAAGGCACACCGAAAATCAGTGAAAACGTCAAACCCATTAACAGTGAGAACGTCACACCCATAAACAGTGAGACGGTTAAACAGATAAACAGGGAGAACGTCACACCCATAAAGAGTGTGAATGTCACACCCATAAACCGTGTGAAAATCACACCCAAAAACAGTGTGATCATCACACCCAAAAACATTGTGAACGTAACACACATAAAAAGTGAGAATGTCACACGCATAAACAGTGAGAATGAGACACCCATAAACAGTGTGAATGTCAGACCCATAAACAGTATGAATGTCACACCCAAAAACAGTGTGAACATCACACCCAAAAACAGTGTGAACGTCACACACATAAACAGTGAGAACGTCACACCCATAAACATTGTGAATGTCACACCCATAAACAGTGTGAACATCACACTCAAAAACAGTGAGAACGTCACACCCATAAACAGTGAGAACGTCACACCCATAAACAGTGAGAATGTCACACCCATAAACTGTGATAACAACACACCCATAAACAGTGAGAACCTGACGACCATAAACATTGAGAACGTCACACCCATAAAGTGTGAATGTCACACCCATAAACATTGTGAACGTCACAGCCAGAAACAGTGTGACTGTCACACCCATAAACAGTGTGAACGTCACACCCATAAACAGAGAGAACATCACACCCGTAAAATCTGAGAATGTCACACCCATAAACCGCGTGAATGTCACACCCATAAACAGTGAGAAGTCACACTCATCAAGAGTGTGAATATCAGACCCATAAGCAGTGAGAAGTCACACTCATAAAGAATGAGAAGATCACACCCATTAACAGTTTGAAGTCACAAACATAAACAGTCTGAACGGCACACCCATAAACAGTGTGAATGACACACCCATAATCAGTGAGAGCATTACATACCTAAACAGTGAGAACATAACACCCATAAACAGTGTGAACATCACACCCATAAACAGTTTGAACATCACACACATAAACAGTGAGAACGTCACACCCATAAACAGTTTGAACGTCACACACATAAACAGTGAGAACGTCACACCAATAAACAGTGAGAACATCACATCCATAAACAGTGTGAACATCACACCCATAAACAGTTTGAACGTCACACACATAAACAGTGAGAACGTCACACCCATAAACAGTGAGAACGTCACACCCATAAAGTGTGAATGCCACACCCATAAACAGTAAGAAAGTCACACCCATAATCACTGAGAAGTCACACCCATAAATAGTGAAAAGGCACACCGAAAATCAGTAAAAACGTCAAAACCATAAACAGTGAGAATTTCACACCCATAAACAGTGAGAACGACACACCCATAAACAGTGAGAGCGCCACACCCATAAACAGTGAGAACGTCACAGCCATAAACAGTGAGACGGTTAAACAGATAAACAGGGAGAACGTCACACCCATAAAGAGTGTGAATGTCACACCCATAAACCGTGTGAAAATCACACCCAAAAACAGTGTGATCATCACACCCAAAAACATTGTGAACATAACACACATAAAAAGTGAGAATGTCACACGCATAAACAGTGAGAACGAGACACCCATAAACAGTGTGAATGTCACACCCATAAACAGTCTGAACATCACACCCTTAAACAGTCTGAATATCACAACCAAAAACAGTGTGAACATCAGACCCATAAACAGTTTGAACGTCACACACATAAACAGTGAGAATGTCACACCCATAAACAGTGAGAACGACACACCCATAAAGAGTGTGAACATCACACCCATAAACAGTGAGAACGTCACACCCATAAACAGTGAGAACGTCACACCCATAAACAGTGAGAACATCACACCCATTAACGGTGAGAAGTCATACCCATAAATAGTGAGAAGGCACACCGAAAATCAGTGAGAACGTCAAACCCATAAACAGTGAGACGGTTAAACCGATAATCAGTGAGAACGTCACTCCCATAAAGAGTGCGAACGTCACACCCATAAACAGTGTGAATGTCACACCCATAAACAGTGTGAACGTCACACCCAAAAACAGTGTGAACATCACACCCAAAAACAGTGTGAACATCACACACATAAACAGTGAGAATGTCACACCCATAAACAGTGTGAATGCCACACCCATAAACAGTGAGAAAGTCATACCCATAAACAGTGAGAAGTCACACCCATAAATAGTGAGATGGCACACCGATAATCAGTGAGAATGTCAAAACCATAAACTGTGTGAACGACACACCCATAAACAGTGGGACGGTTAAACCCATAAACAGTGTGGATATCACACCCATTAAAAGTCCGAACATCACACCCATAAACAGTGTCAACATCACACGCAAAAACAGTATGAACATCACACCCAAAAAAGCCTGAATGTCACACCCATAAACAGTGAGAATGTCACACCCATAAACAGTGAGAACGTCAAACACATAAACAGTGAGAAGTCACACCCATAAATAGTGAGAAGGCACACCGATAATCAGTGAAAAGGTCAAACCCATAAACAGTGGGACGGTGAAACAGATAAACAGTGAGAACGTCACACCTATAATGAGTGCGAACGTCACACCCAAAAACAGTGTGAATGTCAGACCCATAAACAGTGTGAACATCACACCCAAAAACAGTGTGAACGTCACACACATAAACAGTGAGAACGTCACACCCATAAACGTTGTGTATGTCACACCCATAAACAGTGTGAACATCACACTCAAAAACAGTGAGAACGTCACACCCATAAACAGTGAGAACGTCACACCCATAAACAGTGTGAACATCACACCCATAAACAGTGTGAAAGACACATCCATTAAAAGTCTGAACATCACACCCATAAACAGTGTCAACATCACACGGAAAAAAGCCTGAATGCCACACCCATAAACAGTGAGAACGTCAAACACATAAACAGTGAGAAGTCACACCCATAAATAGTGAGAAGGCCGACCGATAATCAGTGAAAAGGTCAAACACATAAACAGTGTGAACGACACACCCATAAAAACTGGGAAGGTTAAACAGATAAACAGTGAGAACGTCACACCTTTAAAGAGTGCGAACGTCACACCCATAAACAGTGCGAATGTCAGACCCATAAACAGTGAGAATGTCACACCCAAAAACAGTGTGAACATCACACCCAAAAACAGTGTGAACATCACACACATAAACAGTGAGAACGTCACACCCATAAACATTGTGAATGTCACACCCATAAACAGTGTGAACATCACACTCAAAAACAGTGAGAACGTCACACCCATAAACAGTGTGAATGTCACATCCATTAAAAGTCTGAACATCACACCCATAAAGTGTCAATATCACACGCAAAAACAGTATGAACATCGCACCCAAAAAAGCGTGAATGTCACACCCATAAAAAGTGCGAATGTCACACCCATAAATAGTGAGAACATCACACCCATCAACACTGAGAACATCAGAACCAAAAACAGTGAGAAGTCACAACCAAAAACGGAGGGAACGTCACACACATAAACAGTGAGAACGTCACTCCCATAAACAGTGTGAACGTCACACCCATAAACAGTGTGAATGTCACACCCAAAAACAGTGTGACTGTCACACCCAAAAACAGTGTGAACATCACACCCAAAAACAGTGTGAACGTCACACACATAAACAGTGAGAACGTCACACCCATAAACAATGTGAACATCACACCCAAAACCAGTGTGAACATCACACTCAAAAACAGTGAGAACGTTACACACAAAAACAGTGTGAACATCACACCCATAAACAGTGTGGATGTCACACCCATTAAAAGTCTGAAGATAATACCCATAAACAGTGTCAACATCACACGCAAAAACAGTATGAACATCACACCCAAAAAAACGTGAATGTCACACCCATAAACATGGACAATGTCACAACCAAGAACAGTGAGAACATCACACTGATAAACAGTGAGAATGTCACACGCATAAGCAGTGAGAACTTCAAACCCATAAACAGTGAGAATGTCAATCCCATAAACAGTGTGAACGACAGACCCATAAACTGTGAGACGGTTAAACCGATTAGCAGTGAGAACGTCACACCAGTAAACAGTGTGAATGTCACACCCATAAACAGTGTGAAAATCACACCCAAAAACAGTGTGAACATCACACCCAAAAACAGTGTGAACGTCACACACATAAACAGTGAGAACGTCACACCCATAAACAGTGAGAATGACACACCCATAAACAGTGTGAACGTCACACCCATAAACAGTGAGAATGTCACACCCATAAACAGTGAGAACATCACACCCATGAACAGTGAGAACGTCACACCCATAAACAGTGTGAATGCCACACCCATAAACAGCGAAAAAGTCACACCCATAAACAGTGGATGTCACACCCATAAATAGTGACAAGGCACACCGATAATCAGTGAGACCGTCAAACCGATAAACAGTGTGAATGACACACCCAAAAACAGTGAGACCGTTAAACCGATAAACAGTGAGAATGTCACACCCATAAAGAGTGCAAACGTCACACCCATAAACAGTGTGAATGTCACACCCAAAAACAGTGTGAATGTCACACCCAAAAACAGTGTGAACATCACACCCAAAAACAGTGTGGATATCACACCCATTAAAAGTCTGAACATCACACCCATAAACAGTGTCAACATCACACGCAAAAACAGTATGAACATCACACCCAAAAAAGCCTGAATGTCACACCCATAAACAGTGAGAACGTCAAACACATAAACAGTGAGAAGTCACACCCATAAATAGTGAGAAGGCCCACCGATAATCAGTGAGACCGTCAAACCGATAAACAGTGTGAATGACACACCCATAAACAGTCAGACGGTTAAACCGATAAACAGTGTGAATGACACACCCATAAACAGTGGGAACGTCACACCTATAAAGAGTGTGAACATCACACCCAAAAACAGTATGATCGTCACACACATAAATGGTGAGAACGTCACACCCATAAACAGTGAGAACGACACACCCATAAACAGTGTGAACATCACATTCATAAACAGTGAGAACATCACACCCAAAAAAAGTATGAACATCACACCCATAAACAGTGTGAACGTCACACCCATAAACAGTGAGAATGTCACACCCATAAACAGTGAGAACGTCACACCCATGAACAGTGAGAACGTCACACCCATGAACAGTGAGAACGTCACACCCATAAACAGTGTGAATGCCACACCCATAAACAGCGAAAAAGTCACACCCATAAACAGTGTGAATGCCACACCCATAAATAGTGAGAAGGCACACCGATAATCAGTGAGAACGTCAAACCCATAAACAGTGTGAATGACACACCCATAAACAGTGAGACGGTTAAACCGATAAACAGTGAGAACGTCACACCCATAAAGAGTGCGAACGTCACACCCATAAACAGTGTGAATGTCACACCCAAAAACAGTGTGAACATCAAACCCAAAAACAGTGTGAACATCTCACCCAAAAACAGTGTGAATGTCACACCCAAAAACAGTGTGAACATCACACCCAAAAACAGTGTGAATGTCACACCCAAAAACAGTGTGAACATCACACCCAAAAACAGTGTGAACATCACACACATAAACAGTGGGAACGTCACACCCATGAACATTGTGAACGTCACACCCATAAACAGTGAGAACGTCACACCCAAAAAAGTATGAATGTCACACTGATAAACACTGAGAACCTGACACCCATAAACAGTTTGAACATCACACCAAGAAACAGTGTGAACGTCACACCCAAAAACAGTGTGAACATCACACCCATAAACATTGCGAACGTCACACCCAAAAACAGTGAGAACATCACACCCATAAACAGTGTTAACGTCACACCCATAAACAGTGAGAACGTCACACCCATAAACAGTGAGAACGTCACACCCATAAACAGTGTGAATGACACACCCATAAACAGTGAGAAGTCACACGCATAAATAGTGAGAAGGCACACCGATAATCAGTGAGAACATCAAACCCATAAACAGTGTGAACGACACATCCATAAACAGTGAGACGGTTAAACCGATAAACAGTGAGAATGTCACACTCATAAAGATTGCGAACGTCACACCCATAAGCAGTGTGAAGGTCACACCCAAAAACAGTGTGAACAACACACCCAAAAACAGTGTGAACGTCACACACATAAACAGTGAGAACATCACACCCATAAACAGTGAGAACGTCACACCCATAAACAGTGTGAAAATCACACCCAAATACAATGTGAACATCACACTCAAAAACAGTGAGAACGTCACACCCATAAACAGTGTGAATGTCACACCCATTAAAAGTCTGAACATCACACCCATAAACACTGTCAACATCACACGCAAAAACAGTATGAACATCACACCCAAAAAAGTGTGAATGTCACACCCATAAACAGTGTGAATGTCACACCCATAAACAGTGAGAACATCAGAACCAAAAACATTGAGAAGTCACAACCAAAAACAGTGGGAACGTCACACCCATAAACAGTCAGAACGTCAAACGCATAAACAGTGAGAATGTCAATCCCATAAACAGTGTGAACGACAGACCCATAAACAGTGAGACGGTTAAACCGATTAGCAGTGAGAATGTCACACCCATAAACAGTGAGAATGTCACACCCATAAACAGTGTGAAAATCACACCCAAAAACACTGTGAACATCACACCCAAAAACAGTGTGAACGTCGCACACATAAACAGTGAGAACGTCACACCCATAAACAGTGAGAATGACACACCCATAAACAGTGCAAACATCACCCATAAACAGTGAGAACCTCACACCCATAAAGAGTGTGAACATCACTCCCAAAAACAGTGTGAACGTCACACACATAAATGGTGAGAACGTCACACCCATAAACAGTGAGAACGACACACCCATAAACAGTGTGAACATCACATCCATAAACAGTGAGAACATCACACCCAAAAACAGTATGAACATCACACCCATAAACAGTGTTAACGTCACACCCATAAACAGTGAGAATGTCACACCCATAAACAGTGAGAACGTGACACCCATGAACAGTGAGAACGTCACACCCATAAACAGTCAGAATGTCACACCCATAAACAGTGAGAACGTCACACCCATAAACAGTGTGAATGCCACACCCATAAACAGTGCGAACGTCACACCCAAAAACAGTGAGAACGACACACCCATAAACAGTGTGAACATCACACCCATGAACAGTGTGAACGTCACACCCATAAACAGTGAGAATGTCTCACCCATAAACAGTGAGAACGTCACACCCATAAACAGTGTGAATGCCACACCCATAAACAGTGAGAAGTCACACCCATAAATTGTGAGAAGGCACACCGATAATCAGTGAGACCGTCAAACGGATAAACAGTGTGAACGACACACCCATAAACAGTGAGACGGTTGAACCCATAAACAGTGAGAACGTCACACCCATAAAGAGTGCGAACGTCACACCCATAAACAGTGTGAATGTCACACCCAAAAACAGTGTGAATGTCACACCCAAAAACAGTGTGAACATCACACCCAAAAACAGTGTGGATATCACACCCATTAAAAGTCTGAACATCACACCCATAAACAGTGTCAACATCACACGCAAAAACAGTATGAACATCACACCCAAAAAAGCCTGAATGTCACACCCATAAACAGTGAGAACGTCAAACACATAAACAGTGAGAAGTCACACCCATAAATAGTGAGAAGGCCCACCGATAATCAGTGAGACCGTCAAACCGATAAACAGTGTGAATGACACACCCATAAACAGTCAGACGGTTAAACCGATAAACAGTGTGAATGACACACCCATAAACAGTGGGAACGTCACACCTATAAAGAGTGTGAACATCACACCCAAAAACAGTATGATCGTCACACACATAAATGGTGAGAACGTCACACCCATAAACAGTGAGAACGACACACCCATAAACAGTGTGAACATCACATTCATAAACAGTGAGAACATCACACCCAAAAAAAGTATGAACATCACACCCATAAACAGTGTGAACATCACACACATAAAAAGTGAGAATGTCACACGCATAAACAGTGAGAACGAGACACCCATAAACAGTGTGAATGTCACACCCATAAACAGTGTGAATGTCAGACCAATAAACAGTGTGAATGTCACACCCAAAAACAGTGTGAACATCACACCCAAAAACAGTGTGAACGTCACACACATAAACAGTGAGAACGTCACACCCATAAACATTGTGAATGTCACACCCATAAACAGTGTGTACATCACATTCAAAAACAGTGAGAACGTCACACACATAAACAGTGAGAACGTCACACCCAAAAACAGTGTGAACATCACACCCATAAACAGTGCGAACGTCAAACACATAAACAGTGAGAACATCACACCCATAAACAGTGAGAACAACACGCACATAAACAGTGAGAATATCGCACACAAAAACAGTGAGAAAATCACACCCATAAACAGTGAGAACATCACATCCATAAACAGTGTGAACATCACACCCAAAAACAGTATGAACATCACACTCATAAACAGTGTGAACGTCACACACATAAACAGTGAGAACGTCACACCCATAAACATTGTGAATGTCACACCCATAAACAGTGTGTACATCACACTCAAAAACAGTGAGAATATCACACACAAAAACAGTGAGAAAGTCACACCCATAAACAGTGAGAACATCACATCCATAAACAGTGTGAACATCACACCCAAAAACAGTATGAACATCACACCCATAAACAGTGTGAACGTCACACCCATAAACAGTGAGAATGTCACACCCATAAACAGTGAGAATGTCACACCCATAAACAGTGTGAATGTCACACCCATAAAGTGTGAATGCCACACCCATAAACAGTAAGAAAGTCACACCCATAAACAGTGAGAAGTCACACCCATAAATAGTGAAAAGGCACACCGAAAATCAGTGAAAACGTCAAACCCATAAACAGTGAGAACGTCACACCCATAAACAGTGAGACGGTTAAACAGATAAACAGGGAGAACGTCACACCCATAAAGAGTGTGAATGTCACACCCATAAACAGTGTGAATGTCACACCCATAAACCGTGTGAAAATCACACCCAAAAACAGTGTGAACATCACACCCATGAACATTGTGAACATCACACCCAAAAACAGTGTGAATGTCACACAAATAAACAATGAGAACATCACACCCATAAACATTGTGAATGTCACACCCATAAACAATGTGAACGTCACACCCAAAAACAGTGTGAACTTCATACTCAAAAACAGTGACAATGACACACCCATAAACAGTGTGAATGCCACACCCATAAACAGCGAGAACGTCACAGCCATAAACAGTGTGAATGTCACACCCATAAACAGTGAGAATGTCACACCCATAAACAGTGAGAACGTCACACCCAAAAACATTGTGAACATAACACAGATAAAAAGTGAGAATGTCACACGCATAAACAGTGAGAACGAGACACCCATAAAGAGTGCGAATGTCACACCCATAAACAGTGTGAATGTCACACCCATAAACAGTGAGAACATCAGAACCAAAAACATTGAGAAGTCACAACCAAAAACAGTGGGAACGTCACACCCATAAACAGTCAGAACGTCAAACGCATAAACAGTGAGAATGTCAATCCCATAAACAGTGTGAACGACAGACCCATAAACAGTGAGACGGTTAAACCGATTAGCAGTGAGAATGTCACACCCATAAACAGTGAGAATGTCACACCCATAAACAGTGTGAAAATCACACCCAAAAACACTGTGAACATCACACCCAAAAACAGTGTGAACGTCGCACACATAAACAGTGAGAACGTCACACCCATAAACAGTGAGAATGACACACCCATAAACAGTGCAAACATCACCCATAAACAGTGAGAACCTCACACCCATAAAGAGTGTGAACATCACTCCCAAAAACAGTGTGAACGTCACACACATAAATGGTGAGAACGTCACACCCATAAACAGTGAGAACGACACACCCATAAACAGTGTGAACATCACATCCATAAACAGTGAGAACATCACACCCAAAAACAGTATGAACATCACACCCATAAACAGTGTTAACGTCACACCCATAAACAGTGAGAATGTCACACCCATAAACAGTGAGAATGTGACACCCATGAACAGTGAGAACGTCACACCCATAAACAGTCAGAATGTCACACCCATAAACAGTGAGAACGTCACACCCATAAACAGTGTGAATGCCACACCCATAAACAGTGCGAACGTCACACCCAAAAACAGTGAGAACGACACACCCATAAACAGTGTGAACATCACACCCATGAACAGTGTGAACGTCACACCCATAAACAGTGAGAATGTCTCACCCATAAACAGTGAGAACGTCACACCCATAAACAGTGTGAATGCCACACCCATAAACAGTGAGAAGTCACACCCATAAATTGTGAGAAGGCACACCGATAATCAGTGAGACCGTCAAACGGATAAACAGTGTGAACGACACACCCATAAACAGTGAGACGGTTGAACCCATAAACAGTGAGAACGTCACACCCATAAAGAGTGCGAACGTCACACCCATAAACAGTGTGAATGTCACACCCAAAAACAGTGTGAATGTCACACCCAAAAACAGTGTGAACATCACACCCAAAAACAGTGTGGATATCACACCCATTAAAAGTCTGAACATCACACCCATAAACAGTGTCAACATCACACGCAAAAACAGTATGAACATCACACCCAAAAAAGCCTGAATGTCACACCCATAAACAGTGAGAACGTCAAACACATAAACAGTGAGAAGTCACACCCATAAATAGTGAGAAGGCCCACCGATAATCAGTGAGACCGTCAAACCGATAAACAGTGTGAATGACACACCCATAAACAGTCAGACGGTTAAACCGATAAACAGTGTGAATGACACACCCATAAACAGTGGGAACGTCACACCTATAAAGAGTGTGAACATCACACCCAAAAACAGTATGATCGTCACACACATAAATGGTGAGAACGTCACACCCATAAACAGTGAGAACGACACACCCATAAACAGTGTGAACATCACATTCATAAACAGTGAGAACATCACACCCAAAAAAAGTATGAACATCACACCCATAAACAGTGTGAACATCACACACATAAAAAGTGAGAATGTCACACGCATAAACAGTGAGAACGAGACACCCATAAACAGTGTGAATGTCACACCCATAAACAGTGTGAATGTCAGACCAATAAACAGTGTGAATGTCACACCCAAAAACAGTGTGAACATCACACCCAAAAACAGTGTGAACGTCACACACATAAACAGTGAGAACGTCACACCCATAAACATTGTGAATGTCACACCCATAAACAGTGTGTACATCACATTCAAAAACAGTGAGAACGTCACACACATAAACAGTGAGAACGTCACACCCAAAAACAGTGTGAACATCACACCCATAAACAGTGCGAACGTCAAACACATAAACAGTGAGAACATCACACCCATAAACAGTGAGAACAACACGCACATAAACAGTGAGAATATCGCACACAAAAACAGTGAGAAAATCACACCCATAAACAGTGAGAACATCACATCCATAAACAGTGTGAACATCACACCCAAAAACAGTATGAACATCACACTCATAAACAGTGTGAACGTCACACACATAAACAGTGAGAACGTCACACCCATAAACATTGTGAATGTCACACCCATAAACAGCGTGTACATCACACTCAAAAACAGTGAGAATATCACACACAAAAACAGTGAGAAAGTCACACCCATAAACAGTGAGAACATCACATCCATAAACAGTGTGAACATCACACCCAAAAACAGTATGAACATCACACCCATAAACAGTGTGAACGTCACACCCATAAACAGTGAGAATGTCACACCCATAAACAGTGAGAATGTCACACCCATAAACAGTGTGAATGTCACACCCATAAAGTGTGAATGCCACACCCATAAACAGTAAGAAAGTCACACCCATAAACAGTGAGAAGTCACACCCATAAATAGTGAAAAGGCACACCGAAAATCAGTGAAAACGTCAAACCCATAAACAGTGAGAACGTCACACCCATAAACAGTGAGACGGTTAAACAGATAAACAGGGAGAACGTCACACCCATAAAGAGTGTGAATGTCACACCCATAAACAGTGTGAATGTCACACCCATAAACCGTGTGAAAATCACACCCAAAAACAGTGTGAATGTCACACAAATAAACAATGAGAACATCACACCCATAAACATTGTGAATGTCACACCCATAAACAATGTGAACGTCACACCCAAAAACAGTGTGAACTTCATACTCAAAAACAGTGACAATGACACACCCATAAACAGTGTGAATGCCACACCCATAAACAGCGAGAACGTCACAGCCATAAACAGTGTGAATGTCACACCCATAAACAGTGAGAATGTCACACCCATAAACAGTGAGAACGTCACACCCAAAAACATTGTGAACATAACACAGATAAAAAGTGAGAATGTCACACGCATAAACAGTGAGAACGAGACACCCATAAAGAGTGCGAACGTCACACCCATAAACAGTGTGAATGTCAGACCCATAAACAGTATGAATGTCACACCCAAAAACAGTGTGAACATCACACCCAAAAACAGTGTGAACGTCACACACATAAACAGTGAGAACGTCACACCCATAAACATTGTGAATGTCACACCCATAAACAGTGTGAACATCACACTCAAAAACAGTGAGAATGTCATACACATAAACAGTGAGAACGTCACACCCATAAACATTGTGAATGTCACACCCATAAACAGTGTGAACATCACACTCAAAAACAGTGTGAACATCACACACATAAACAGTGAGAACGTCACACCCATAAAAAGTGAGAAGTCACACTCATATAGAATGTGAATATCACACCCATAAGCAGTGAGAAGTCACACTCATAAAGAGTGTGAACATCACACCCATAAACAGTGAGAACGTCACACCCATAAACAGTGAGAATGTCACACCGATAAACTGTGATAACAACACACCCATAAACAGTGAGAACCTGACGACCATAAACATTGAGAACGTCACACCCATAAAGTGTGAATGTCACACCCATAAACATTGTGAACGTCACAACCAGAAACAGTGTGACTGTCACACCCATAAACAGTGTGAACGTCACACCCATAAACAGAGAGAACATCACACCCGTAAAATCTGAGAATGTCACACCCATAAACCACGTGAATGTCACACCCATAAACAGTGAGAAGTCACACTCATCAAGAGTGTGAATATCAGACCGATAAGCAGTGAGAAGTCACACTCATAAAGAATGAGAAGATCACACCCATTAACAGTTTGAAGTCACAAACATAAACAGTCTGAACGGCAGTGTGAATGACACACCCATAATCAGTGAGAGCATTACATACCTAAACAGTGAGAACATAACACCCATAAACAGTGTGAACATCACACCCATAAACAGTGTGAACATCACACCCATAAACAGTGAGAACGACACACCCATAAAGTGTGAATGCCACACCCATAAACAGTAAGAAAGTCACACCCATAAACACTGAGAAGTCACACCTATAAATAGTGAAAAGGCACACCGAAAATCAGTGAAAACGTCAAACCCATAAACAGTGAAAACGTCAAACCCATAAACAGTGAGAACGTCACACCCATAAACAGTGAGAATGTCACACCCATAAACAGTGAGACGGTTAAACAGATAAACAGGGAGAACGTCACACCCATAAAGAGTGTGAATGTCACACCCATAAACCGTGTGAAAATCACACCCAAAAACAGTGTGATCATCACACCCAAAAACATTGTGAACATAACACACATAAAAAGTGAGAATGTCACACGCATAAACAGTGAGAACGAGACACCCATAAACAGTGTGAATGTCACACCCATAAACAGTCTGAACATCACACCCTTAAACAGTCTGAATATCACAACCAAAAACATTGTGAACATCACACCCAAAAACAGTGTGAATGTCACACAAATAAACAGTGAGAACATCACACCCATAAACATTGTGAATGTCACACCCATAAACAATGTGAACGTCACACCCAAAAACAGTGTGAACTTCATACTCAAAAACAGTGACAATGACACACCCATAAACAGTGTGAATGCCACACCCATAAACAGCGAGAACGTCACAGCCATAAACAGTGTGAATGTCACACCCATAAACAGTGAGAATGTCACACCCATAAACAGTGAGAACGTCACACCCAAAAACATTGTGAACATAACACAGATAAAAAGTGAGAATGTCACACGCATAAACAGTGAGAACGAGACACCCATAAAGAGTGCGAACGTCACACCCATAAACAGTGTGAATGTCAGACCCATAAACAGTATGAATGTCACACCCAAAAACAGTGTGAACATCACACCCAAAAACAGTGTGAACGTCACACACATAAACAGTGAGAACGTCACACCCATAAACATTGTGAATGTCACACCCATAAACAGTGTGAACATCACACTCAAAAACAGTGAGAACGTCACACACATAAACAGTGAGAACGTCACACCCATAAACATTGTGAATGTCACACCCATAAACAGTGTGAACATCACACTCAAAAACAGTGTGAACATCACACACATAAACAGTGAGAACGTCACACCCATAAAAAGTGAGAAGTCACACTCATAAAGAATGTGAATATCACACCCATAAGCAGTGAGAAGTCACACTCATAAAGAGTGTGAACATCACACCCATAAACAGTGAGAACGTCACACCCATAAACAGTGAGAATGTCACACCGATAAACTGTGATAACAACACACCCATAAACAGTGAGAACCTGACGACCATAAACATTGAGAACGTCACACCCATAAAGTGTGAATGTCACACCCATAAACATTGTGAACGTCACAACCAGAAACAGTGTGACTGTCACACCCATAAACAGTGTGAACGTCACACCCATAAACAGAGAGAACATCACACCCGTAAAATCTGAGAATGTCACACCCATAAACAGTGTGAATGTCACACACATAAACAGTGAGAAGTCACACTCATCAAGAGTGTGAATATCAGACCGATAAGCAGTGAGAAGTCACACTCATAAAGAATGAGAAGATAACACCCATTAACAGTTTGAAGTCACAAACATAAACAGTCTGAACGGCAGTGTGAATGACACACCCATAATCAGTGAGAGCATTACATACCTAAACAGTGAGAACATAACACCCATAAACAGTGAGAACATCACACCCATAAACAGTGAGAACGACACACCCATAAAGTGTGAATGCCACACCCATAAACAGTAAGAAAGTCAAACCCATAAACACTGAGAAGTCACACCTATAAATAGTGAAAAGGCACACCGAAAATCAGTGAAAACGTCAAACCCATAAACAGTGAGAACGTCACACCCATAAACAGTGAGACGGTTAAACAGATAAACAGGGAGAACGTCACACCCATAAAGAGTGTGAATGTCACACCCATAAACCGTGTGAAAATCACACCCAAAAACAGTGTGATCATCACACCCAAAAACATTGTGAACATAGCACACATAAAAAGTGAGAATGTCACACGCATAAACAGTGAGAACGAGACACCCATAAACAGTGTGAATGTCACACCCATAAACAGTCTGAACATCACACCCTTAAACAGTCTGAATATCACAACCAAAAACAGTGTGAACATCAGACCCATAAACAGTTTGAACATCACACACATAAACAGTGAGAATGTCACACCCATAAACAGTGAGAACGACACACCCATAAAGAGTGTGAACATCACACCCATAAACAGTGAGAACGTCACACCCATAAACAGTGAGAACGTCACACCCATAAACAGTGAGAACGTCACACCCATAAACAGTGAGAACATCACACCCATTAACGGTGAGAAGTCATACCCATAAATAGTGAGAAGGCACACCGAAAATCAGTGAGAACGTCAAACCCATAAACAGTGTGAACGACACACCCATAAACAGTGAGACGGTTAAACCGATAATCAGTGAGAACGTCACTCCCATAATGAGTGCGAACGTCACACCCATAAACAGTGTGAATGTCACACCCATAAACAGTGTGAACGTCACACCCAAAAACAGTGTGAACATCACACCCAAAAACAGTGTGAACATCACATACATAAACAGTGAGAATGTCACACCCATAAACAGTGTGAATGCCACACCCATAAACAGTGAGAAAGTCATACCCATAAACAGTGAGAAGTCACACCCATAAATACTGAGAAGGCACACCGATAATCAGTGAGAATGTCAAAACCATAAACTGTGTGAACGACACACCCATAAAAAGTGGGACGGTTAAACCCATAAACAGTGTGGATATCACACCCATTAAAAGTCTGAACATCACACCCATAAACAGTGTCAACATCACACGCAAAAACAGTATGAACATCACACCCAAAAAAGCCTGAATGTCACACCCATAAACAGTGAGAATGTCACACCCATAAACAGTGAGAACGTCAAACACATAAACAGTGAGAAGTCACACCCATAAATAGTGAGAAGGCACACCGATAATCAGTGAAAAGGTCAAACCCATAAACAGTGGGACGGTGAAACAGATAAACAGTGAGAACGTCACACCTATAATGAGTGCGAACGTCACACCCAAAAACAGTGTGAATGTCAGACCCATAAACAGTGTGAACATCACACCCAAAAACAGTGTGAACGTCACACACATAAACAGTGAGAACGTCACACCCATAAACATTGTGTATGTCACACCCATAAACAGTGTGAACATCACACTCAAAAAGTGAGAACGTCACACCCATAAACAGTGAGAACATCACACCCATAAACAGTGTGAACATCACACCCATAAACAGTGTGAAAGTCACATCCATTAAAAGTCTGAACATCACACCCATAAACAGTGTCAACATCACACGCAAAAACAGTATGAACATCACACCCAAAAAAGCCTGAATGCCACACCCATAAACAGTGAGAACGTCAAACACAGAAACAGTGAGAAGTCACACCCATAAATAGTGAGAAGGCCGACCGATAATCAGTGAAAAGGTCAAACACATAAACAGTGTGAACGACACACCCATAAAAACTGGGAAGGTTAAACAGATAAACATTGAGAACGTCACACCTTTAAAGAGTGCGAACGTCACACCCATAAACAGTGCGAATGTCAGACCCATAAACAGTGTGAATGTCACACCCAAAAACAGTGTGAACATCACACCCAAAAACAGTGTGAACATCACACACATAAACAGTGAGAACGTCACACCCATAAACATTGTGAATGTCACACCCATAAACAGTGTGAACATCACACTCAAAAACAGTGAGAACGTCACACACATAAACAGTGAGAACGTCACACCCATAAACAGTGTGAATGTCACATCCATTAAAAGTCTGAACATCACACCCATAAAGTGTCAATATCACACGCAAAAACAGTATGAACATCACACCCAAAAAAGCGTGAATGTCACACCCATAAACAGTGCGAATGTCACACCCATAAATAGTGAGAACATCACACCCATCAACACTGAGAACATCAGAACCAAAAACAGTGAGAAGTCACAACCAAAAACGGAGGGAACGTCACACACATAAACAGTGAGAACGTCACTCCCATAAACAGTGTGAACGTCACACCCATAAACAGTGTGAATGTCACACCCAAAAACAGTGTGAATGTCACACCCAAAAACAGTGTGAACATCACACCCAAAAACAGTGTGAACGTCACACACATAAACAGTGAGAACGTCACACCCATAAACAATGTGAACATCACACCCAAAACCAGTGTGAACATCACACTCAAAAACAGTGAGAACGTTACACACAAAAACAGTGTGAACATCACACCCATAAACAGTGTGGATGTCACACCCATTAAAAGTCTGAAGATAACACCCATAAACAGTGTCAACATCACACGCAAAAACAGTATGAACATCACACCCAAAAAAGCATGAATGTCACACCCATAAACATGGACAATGTCACAACCAAGAACAGTGAGAACATCACACTGATAAACAGTGAGAATGTCACACCCATAAGCAGTGAGAACTTCAAACCCATAAACAGTGAGAATGTCAATCCCATAAACAGTGTGAACGACAGACCCATAAACTGTGAGATGGTTAAACCGATTAGCAGTGAGAACGTCACACCAGTAAACAGTGTGAATGTCACACCCATAAACAGTGTGAAAATCACACCCAAAAACAGTGTGAACATCACACCCAAAAACAGTGTGAACGTCACACACATAAACAGTGAGAATGTCACACCCATAAACAGTGAGAATGACACACCCATAAACAGTGTGAACGTCACACCCATAAACAGTGAGAATGTCACACCCATAAACAGTGAGAACATCACACCCATGAACAGTGAGAACGTCACACCCATAAACAGTGTGAATGCCACACCCATAAACAGCGAAAAAGTCACACCCATAAACAGTGGATGTCACACCCATAAATAGTGAGAAGGCACACCGATAATCAGTGAGACCGTCAAACCGATAAACAGTGTGAATGACACACACATAAACAGTGAGACCGTTAAACCGATAAACAGTGAGAACGTCACACCCATAAAGAGTGAGAACGTCACACCCATAAACAGTGTGAATGTCACACCCAAAAACAGTGTGAATGTCACACCCAAAAACAGTGTGAACATCACACCCAAAAACAGTGTGGATATCACACCCATTAAAAGTCTGAACATCACACCCATAAACAGTGTCAACATCACACGCAAAAACAGTATGAACATCACACCCAAAAAAGCCTGAATGTCACACCCATAAACAGTGAGAACGTCAAACACATAAACAGTGAGAAGTCACTCCCATAAATAGTGAGAAGGCCCACCGATAATCAGTGAGACCGTCAAACCGAAAAACAGTGTGAATGACACACCCATAAACAGTCAGACGGTTAAACCGATAAACAGTGTGAATGACACACCCATAAACAGTGGGAACGTCACACCTATAAAGAGTGTGAACATCACACCCATAAACAGTATGATCGTCACACACATAAATGGTGAGAACGTCACACCCATAAACAGTGAGAACGACACACCCATAAACAGTGTGAACATCACATTCATAAACAGTGAGAACATCACACCCAAAAAAAGTATGAACATCACACCCATAAACAGTGTGAACGTCACACCCATAAACAGTGAGAATGTCACACCCATAAACAGTGAGAACGTCACACCCATGAACAGTGAGAACGTCACACCCATAAACAGTGTGAATGCCACACCCATAAACAGCGAAAAAGTCACACCCATAAACAGTGTGAATGCCACACCCATAAATAGTGAGAAGGCACACCGATAATCAGTGAGAACGTCAAACCCATAAACAGTGTGAATGACACACCCATAAACAGTGAGACGGTTAAACCGATAAACAGTGAGAACGTCACACCCATAAAGAGTGCGAACGTCACACCCATAAACAGTGTGAATGTCACACCCAAAAACAGTGTGAACATCACACCCAAAAACAGTGTGAACATCACACCCAAAAACAGTGTGAATGTCACACCCAAAAACAGTGTGAACATCACACCCAAAAACAGTGTGAACATCACACCCAAAAACAGTGTGAACATCACACACATAAACAGTGGGAACGTCACACCCATGAACATTGTGAACGTCACACCCATAAACAGTGAGAACGTCACACCCAAAAAAGCATGAATGTCACACCGATAAACACTGAGAACCTGACACCCATAAACAGTTTGAACATCACACCAAGAAACTGTGTGAACGTCACACCCAAAAACAGTGTGAACATCACACCCATAAACATTGCGAACGTCACACACATAAACAGTGAGAACATCACACACATAAACAGTGAAAACGTCACACCCAAAAACAGTGAGAACATCACACCCATAAACAGTGTTAACGTCACACCCATAAACAGTGAGAACGTCACACCCATAAACAGTGAGAACGTCACACCCATAAACAGTGTGAATGACACACCCATAAACAGTGAGAAGTCACACGCATAAATAGTGAGAAGGCACACCGATAATCAGTGAGAACATCAAACCCATAAACAGTGTGAACGACACACCCATAAACAGTGAGACGGTTAAAACGATAAACAGTGAGAATGTCACACTCATAAAGATTGCGAACGTCACACCCATAAGCAGTGTGAAGGTCACACCCATAAACAGTGTGAACGTCACACCCAAAAACAGTGTGAACAACACACCCAAAAACAGTGTGAACTTCACACACATAAACAGTGAGAACATCACACCCATAAACAGTGAGAACGTCACACCCATAAACAGTGTGAACATCACATCCAAATACAATGTGAACATCACACTCAAAAACAGTGAGAACGTCACACCCATAAACAGTGTGAATGTCACACCCATTAAAAGTCTGAACATCACACCCATAAACACTGTCAACATCACACGCAAAAACAGTATGAACATCACACCCAAAAAAGCGTGAATGTCACACCCATAAACAGTGTGAATGTCACACCCATAAACAGTGAGAACATCAGAACCAAAAACATTGAGAAGTCACAACCAAAAACAGTGGGAACGTCACACCCATAAACAGTCAGAACGTCAAACGCATAAACAGTGAGAAAGTCAATCCCATAACCAGTGTGAACGACAGACCCATAAACAGTGAGACGGTTAAACCGATCAGCAGTGAGAACGTTACACCCATAAACAGTGAGAATGTCACACCCAAAAACAGTGTGAAAATCACACCCAAAAACAGTGTGAACATCACACCCAAAAACAGTGTGAACGTCGCACACATAAACAGTGAGAACGTCACACCCATAAACAGTGAGAATGACACACCCATAAACAGTGCAAACATCACCCATAAACAGTGAGAACCTCACACCCATAAAGAGTGTGAACATCACACCCAAAAACAGTGTGAACGTCACACACATAAATGGTGAGAACGTCACACCCATAAACAGTGAGAACGACACACCCATAAACAGTGTGAACATCACATCCATAAACAGTGAGAACATCACACCCAAAAACAGTATGAACATCACACCCATAAACAGTGTTAATGTCACACCCATAAACAGTGAGAATGTCACACCCATAAACAGTGAGAACGTCACACCCAAAAACATTGTGAACATAACACAGATAAAAAGTGAGAATGTCACAAGCATAAACAGTGAGAACGAGACACCCATAAACAGTGTGAATGTCACACCCATAAACAGTCTGAACATCACACCCTTAAACAGTCTGAATATCACAACCAAAAACAGTGTGAACATCAGACCCATAAACAGTTTGAACGTCACACACATAAACAGTGAGAATGTCACACCCATAAACAGTGAGAACGACACACCCATAAAGAGTGTGAACATCACACCCATAAACAGTGAGAACGTCACACGCATAAACAGTGAGAACGTCACACCCATAAACAGTGAGAACGTCACACCCATAAACAGTGAGAACATCACACCCATAAACGGTGAGAGGTCATACCCATAAATAGTGAGAAGGCACACCGAAAATCAGTGAGAACGTCAAACCCATAAACAGTGTGAACGACACACCCATAAACAGTGAGACGGTTAAACTGATAATCAGTGAGAACGTCACTCCCATAAGGAGTGCGAACGTCACACCCATGAACAGTGTGAATGTCACACCCATAAACAGTGTGAACGTCACACCCAAAAACAGTGTGAACATCACACCCAAAAACAGTGTGAACATCACACACATAAACAGTGAGAATGTCACACCCATAAACTGTGTGAATGCCACACCCATAAACAGTGAGAAAGTCATACCCATAAACAGTGAGAAGTCACACCCATAAATAGTGTGGATATCACACCCATTAAAAGTCTGAACATCACACCCATAAACAGTGTCAACATCACATGCAAAAACAGTATGAACATCACACCCAAAAAAGCCTGAATGTCACACCCATAAACAGTGAGAATGTCACACCCATAAACAGTGAGAACGTCAAACACATAAACAGTGAGAAGTCACACCCATAAATAGTGAGAAGGCACACCGATAATCAGTGAAAAGGTCAAACCCATAAACAGTGGGACGGTGAAACAGATAAACAGTGAGAACGTCACACCTATAAAGAGTGCGAACGTCACACCCAAAAACAGTGTGAATGTCAGACCCATAAACAGTGTGAACATCACACCCAAAAACAGTGTGAACGTCACACACATAAACAGTGAGAACGTCACACCCATAAACATTGTGTATGTCACACCCATAAACAGTGTGAACATCACACTCAAAAACAGTGAGAACGTCACACCCATAAACAGTGAGAACGTCACACCCATAAACAGTGTGAACATCACACCCATAAACAGTGTGAAAGTCACATCCATTAAAAGTCTGAACATCACACCCATAAACAGTGTCAACATCACACGCAAAAACAGTATGAACATCACACCCAAAAAAGCCTGAATGCCACACCCATAAACAGTGAGAACGTCAAACACATAAACAGTGAGAAGTCACACCCATAAATAGTGAGAAGGCCGACCGATAATCAGTGAAAAGGTCAAACACATAAACAGTGTGAACGACACACCCATAAAAACTGGGAAGGTTAAGCAGATAAACAGTGAGAACGTCACACCTTTAAAGACTGCGAACGTCACACCCATAAACAGTGTGAATGTCAGACCCATAAACAGTGTGAATGTCACACCCAAAAACAGTGTGAACATCACACCCAAAAACAGTGTGAACGTCACACACATAAACAGTGAGAACGTCACACCCATAAACATTGTGAATGTCACACCCATAAACAGTGTGAACATCACACTCAAAAACAGTGAGAACGTCACACACATAAACAGTGAGAACGTCACACCCATAAACAGTGTGAATGTCACATCCATTAAAAGTCTGAACATCACACCCATAAAGTGTCAATATCACACGCAAAAGCAGTATGAACATCACACCCAAAAAAGCGTGAATGTCACACCCATAAACAGTGCGAATGTCACACCCATAAATAGTGAGAACATCACACCCATCAACACTGAGAACATCAGAACCAAAAACAGTGAGAAGTCACAACCAAAAACGGAGGGAACGTCACACACATAAACAGTGAGAACGTCACTCCCATAAACAGTGTGAACGTCACACCCATAAACAGTGTGAATGTCACACCCAAAAACAGTGTGAATGTCACACCCAAAAACAGTGTGAACATCACACCCAAAAACAGTGTGAACGTCACACACATAAACAGTGAGAACGTCACACCCATAAACAATGTGAACATCACACCCAAAACCAGTGTGAACATCACACTCAAAAACAGTGAGAACGTTACACACAAAAACAGTGTGAACATCACACCCATAAACAGTGTGGATGTCACACCCATTAAAAGTCTGAAGATAACACCCATAAACAGTGTCAACATCACACGCAAAAACAGTATGAACATCACACCCAAAAAAGCGTGAATGTCACACCCATAAACATGGACAATGTCACAACCAAGAACAGTGAGAACATCACACTGATAAACAGTGAGAATGTCACACCCATAAGCAGTGAGAACTTCAAACCCATAAACAGTGAGAATGTCAATCCCATAAACAGTGTGAACGACAGACCCATAAACTGTGAGACGGTTAAACCGATTAGCAGTGAGAACGTCACACCAGTAAACAGTGTGAACGTCACACCCATAAACAGTGTGAAAATCATATCCAAAAACAGTGTGAACATCACACCCAAAAACAGTGTGAACGTCACACACATAAACAGTGAGAACGTCACACCCATAAACAGTGAGAATGACACACCCATAAACAGTGTGAACGTCACACCCATAAAGAGTGTGAACATCACACCCATAAACAGTGAGAATGTCACACACATAAACAGTGAGAATGTCACACCCATAAACAGTGAGAACGTCACACCCATAAAGAGTGCGAAAGTCACACCCATAAACAGTGTGAATGTCACACCCAAAAACAGTGTGAATGTCACACCCAAAAACAGTGTGAACATCACACCCAAAAACAGTGTGGATATCACACCCATTAAAAGTCTGAACATCACACCCATAAACAGTGTCAACATCACACGCAAAAACAGTATGAACATCACACCCAAAAAAGCCTGAATGTCACACCCATAAACAGTGAGAACGTCAAACACATAAACAGTGAGAAGTCACACCCATAAATAGTGAGAAGGCCCACCGATAATCAGTGAGACCGTCAAACCGAAAAACAGTGTGAATGACACACCCATAAACAGTCAGACGGTTAAACCGATAAACAGTGTGAATGACACACCCATAAACAGTGGGAACGTCACACCTATAAAGAGTGTGAACATCACACCCAAAAACAGTATGATCGTCACACACATAAATGGTGAGAACGTCACACCCATAAACAGTGAGAACGACACACCCATAAACAGTGTGAACATCACATTCATAAACAGTGAGAACATCACACCCAAAAAAAGTATGAACATCACACCCATAAACAGTGTGAACGTCACACCCATAAACAGTGAGAATGTCACACCCATAAACAGTGAGAACGTCACACCCATGAACAGTGAGAACGTCACACCCATGAACAGTGAGAACGTCACACCCATAAACAGTGTGAATGCCACACCCATAAACAGCGAAAAAGTCACACCCATAAACAGTGTGAATGCCACACCCATAAATAGTGAGAAGGCACACCGATAATCAGTGAGAACGTCAAACCCATAAACAGTGTGAATGACACACCCATAAACAGTGAGACGGTTAAACCGATAAACAGTGAGAACGTCACACCCATAAAGAGTGCGAACGTCACACCCATAAACAGTGTGAATGTCACACCCAAAAACAGTGTGAACATCACACCCAAAAACAGTGTGAACATCACACCAAAAACAGTGTGAATGTCACACCCAAAAACAGTGTGAACAGCACACCCAAAAACAGTGTGAACATCACACCCAAAAACAGTGTGAACATCACACACATAAACAGTGGGAACGTCACACCCATGAACATTGTGAACGTCATACCCATAAACAGTGAGAACGTCACACCCAAAAAAGTATGAATGTCACACCGATAAACACTGAGAACCTGACACCCATAAACAGTTTGAACATCACACCAAGAAACTGTGTGAACGTCACACCCAAAAACAGTGTGAACATCACACCCATAAACATTGCGAACGTCACACACATAAACAGTGAGAACATCACACACATAAACAGTGAAAACGTCACACCCAAAAACAGTGAGAACATCACACCCATAAACAGTGTTAACGTCACACCCATAAACAGTGAGAACGTCACACCCATAAACAGTGAGAACGTCACACCCATAAACAGTGTGAATGACACACCCATAAACAGTGAGAAGTCACACGCATAAATAGTGAGAAGGCACACCGATAATCAGTGAGAACATCAAACCCATAAACAGTGTGAACGACACACCCATAAACAGTGAGACGGTTAAAACGATAAACAGTGAGAATGTCACACTCATAAAGATTGCGAACGTCACATCCATAAGCAGTGTGAAGGTCACACCCATAAACAGTGTGAACGTCACACCCAAAAACAGTGTGAACAACACACCCAAAAGCAGTGTGAACGTCACACACATAAACAGTGAGAACATCACACCCATAAACAGTGAGAACGTCACACCCATAAACAGTGTGAACATCACACCCAAATACAATGTGAACATCACACTCAAAAACAGTGAGAACGTCACACCCATAAACAGTATGAATGTCACACCCATTAAAAGTCTGAACATCACACCCATAAACACTGTCAACATCACACGCAAAAACAGTATGAACATCACACCCAAAAAAGCGTGAATGTCACACCCATAAACAGTGTGAATGTCACACCCATAAACAGTGAGAACATCAGAACCAAAAACATTGAGAAGTCACAACCAAAAACAGTGGGAACGTCATACCCATAAACAGTCAGAACGTCAAACGCATAAACAGTGAGAATGTCAATCCCATAAACAGTGTGAACGACAGACCCATAAACAGTGAGACGGTTAAACCGATTAGCAGTGAGAACGTCACACCCATAAACAGTGAGAATGTCACACCCATAAACAGTGTGAAAATCACACCCAAAAAACAGTGTGAACATCCCACCCAAAAACAGTGTGAACGTCGCACACATAAACAGTGAGAACGTCACACCCATAAACAGTGAGAATGACACACCCATAAACAGTGCAAACATCACCCATAAACAGTGAGAACCTCACACCCATAAAGAGTGTGAACATCACACCCAAAAACAGTGTGAACGTCACACACATAAATGGTGAGAACGTCACACCCATAAACAGTGAGAACGACACACCCATAAACAGTATGAACATCACACCCATAAACATTGTTAACGTCACACCCATAAACAGTGAGAATGTCACACCCATAAACAGTGAGAACGTCACACCCATGAACAGTGAGAACGTCACACCCATGAACAGTGAGAACGTCACACCCATAAACAGTGTGAATGCCACACCCATAAACATCGCAAAAGTCACACCCATAAACAGTGTGAATGCCACACCCATAAATAGTGAGAAGGCACACCGATAATCAGTGAGAACGTCAAACCCATAAACAGTGTGAATGACACACCCATAAACAGTGAGACGGTTAAACCGATAAACAGTGAGAACGTCACACCCATAAAGAGTGCGAACGTCACACCCATAAACAGTGTGAATGTCACACCCAAAAACAGTGTGAACAACACACCCAAAAACAGTGTGAACATCACACCAAAAACAGTGTGAATGTCACACCCAAAAACAGTGTGAACAGCACACCCAAAAACAGTGTGAACATCACACCCAAAAACAGTGTGAACATCACACACATAAACAGTGGGAACGTCACACCCATGAACATTGTGATCGTCATACCCATAAACAGTGAGAACGTCACACCCAAAAAAGCATGAATGTCACACCGATAAACACTGAGAACCTGACACCCATAAACAGTTTGAACATCACACCAAGAAACTGTGTGAACGTCACACCCAAAAACAGTGTGAACATCACACCCATAAACATTGCGAACGTCACACACATAAACAGTGAGAACATCACACACATAAACAGTGAAAACGTCACACCCAAAAACAGTGAGAACATCACACCCATAAACAGTGTTAACGTCACACCCATAAACAGTGAGAACGTCACACCCATAAACAGTGAGAACGTCACACCCATAAACAGTGTGAATGACACACCCATAAACAGTGAGAAGTCACACGCATAAATAGTGAGAAGGCACACCGATAATCAGTGAGAACATCAAACCCATAAACAGTGTGAACGACACACCCATAAACAGTGAGACGGTTAAAACGATAAACAGTGAGAATGTCACACTCATAAAGATTGCGAACGTCACATCCATAAGCAGTGTGAAGGTCACACCCATAAACAGTGTGAACGTCACACCCAAAAACAGTGTGAACAACACACCCAAAAGCAGTGT
Organism: Isurus oxyrinchus; assembly: GCA_026770705.1. Lineage (NCBI taxonomy): Eukaryota > Metazoa > Chordata > Chondrichthyes > Lamniformes > Lamnidae > Isurus > Isurus oxyrinchus. Next base: position 29,519 of record JANJGN010000683.1, read on the forward strand.
GAACGTCACACACATAAACAGTGAGAACATCACACCCATAAACCGTGAGAACGTCACACCCATAAACAGTGTGAACATCACACCCAAATACAATGTGAACATCACACTCAAAAACAGTGAGAACGTCACATAAACAGTATGAATGTCACACCCATTAAAAGTCTGAACATCACACCCATAAACACTGTCAACATCACACGCAAAAACAGTATGAACATCACACCCAAAAAAGCGTGAATGTCACACCCATAAACAGTGTGAATGTCACACCCATAAACAGTGAGAACATCAGAACCAAAAACATTGAGAAGTCACAACCAAAAACAGTGGGAGCGTCACACCCATAAACAGTCAGAACGTCAAACGCATAAACAGTGAGAATGTCAATCCCATAAACAGTGTGAACGACAGACCCATAAACAGTGAGACGGTTAAACCGATTAGCAGTGAGAACGTCACACCCATAAACAGTGAGAATGTCACACCCATAAACAGTGTGAAAATCACACCCAAAAAACAGTGTGAACATCCCACCCAAAAACAGTGTGAACGTCGCACACATAAACAGTGAGAACGTCACACCCATAAACAGTGAGAATGACACACCCATAAACAGTGCAAACATCACCCATAAACAGTGAGAACCTCACACCCATAAAGAGTGTGAACATCACACCCAAAAACAGTGTGAATGTCACACACATAAATGGTGAGAACGTCACACCCATAAACAGTGAGAACGACACACCCATAAACAGTATGAACATCACACCCATAAACATTGTTAACGTCACACCCATAAACAGTGAGAATGTCACACCCATAAACAGTGAGAACGTCACACCCAAAAACATTGTGAACATAACACAGATAAAAAGTGAGAATGTCACACGCATAAACAGTGAGAACGAGACACCCATAAACAGTGTGAATGTCACACCCATAAACAGTCTGAACATCACACCCTTAAACAGTCTGAATATCACAACCAAAAACAGTGTGAACATCAGACCCATAAACAGTTTGAACATCACACACATAAACAGTGAGAATGTCACACCCATAAACAGTGAGAACGACACACCCATAAAGAGTGTGAACATCACACCCATAAACAGTGAGAACGTCACACCCATAAACAGTGAGAACGTCACACCCATAAACAGTGAGAACGTCACACCCATAAACAGTGAGAACATCACACCCATAAACGGTGAGAGGTCATACCCATAAATAGTGAGAAGGCACACCGAAAATCAGTGAGAACGTCAAACCCATAAACAGTGTGAACGACACACCCATAAACAGTGAGACGGTTAAACTGATAATCAGTGAGAACGTCACTCCCAAAAGGAGAGCGAACGTCACACCCAAAAACAGTGTGAACATAACACCCAAAAACAGTGTGAACGTAACACACATAAACAGTGTGAACGTCACACCCAAAAACAGTGTGAACATCACACCCAAAAACAATGTGAACATCACACACATAAACAGTGAGAATGTCACACCCATAAACAGTGAGAACGTCACACCCATAAACAGTGTGAACATCACACCCATAAACAGTGTGAAAGTCACATCCATTAAAAGTCTGAACATCACACCCATAAACAGTGTCAACATCACACGCAAAAACAGTATGAACATCACACCCAAAAAAGCCTGAATGCCACACCCATAAACAGTGAGAACGTCAAACACATAAACAGTGAGAAGTCACACCCATAAATAGTGAGAAGGCCGACCGATAATCAGTGAAAAGGTCAAACACATAAACAGTGTGAACGACACACCCATAAAAACTGGGAAGGTTAAGCAGATAAACAGTGAGAACGTCACACCTTTAAAGACTGCGAACGTCACACCCATAAACAGTGTGAATGTCAGACCCATAAACAGTGTGAATGTCACACCCAAAAACAGTGTGAACATCACACCCAAAAACAGTGTGAACGTCACACACATAAACAGTGAGAACGTCACACCCATAAACATTGTGAATGTCACACCCATAAACAGTGTGAACATCACACTCAAAAACAGTGAGAACGTCACACACATAAACAGTGAGAACGTCACACCCATAAACAGTGTGAATGTCACATCCATTAAAAGTCTGAACATCACACCCATAAAGTGTCAATATCACACGCAAAAGCAGTATGAACATCACACCCAAAAAAGCGTGAATGTCACACCCATAAACAGTGCGAATGTCACACCCATAAATAGTGAGAACATCACACCCATCAACACTGAGAACATCAGAACCAAAAACAGTGAGAAGTCACAACCAAAAACGGAGGGAACGTCACACACATAAACAGTGAGAACGTCACTCCCATAAACAGTGTGAACGTCACACCCATAAACAGTGTGAATGTCACACCCAAAAACAGTGTGAATGTCACACCCAAAAACAGTGTGAACATCACACCAAAAAACAGTGTGAACGTCACACACATAAACAGTGAGAACGTCACACCCATAAACAATGTGAACATCACACCCAAAACCAGTGTGAACATCACACTCAAAAACAGTGAGAACGTTACACACAAAAACAGTGTGAACATCACACCCATAAACAGTGTGGATGTCACACCCATTAAAAGTCTGAAGATAACACCCATAAACAGTGTCAACATCACACGCAAAAACAGTATGAACATCACACCCAAAAAAGCGTGAATGTCACACCCATAAACATGGACAATGTCACAACCAAGAACAGTGAGAACATCACACTGATAAACAGTGAGAATGTCACACCCATAAGCAGTGAGAACTTCAAACCCATAAACAGTGAGAATGTCAATCCCATAAACAGTGTGAACGACAGACCCATAAACTGTGAGACGGTTAAACCGATTAGCAGTGAGAACGTCACACCAGTAAACAGTGTGAACGTCACACCCATAAACAGTGTGAAAATCACATCCAAAAACAGTGTGAACATCACACCCAAAAACAGTGTGAACGTCACACACATAAACAGTGAGAACGTCACACCCATAAACAGTGAGAATGACACACCCATAAACAGTGTGAACGTCACACCCATAAAGAGTGTGAACATCACACCCATAAACAGTGAGTATGTCTCACACACATAAACAGTGAGAATGTCACACCCATAAACAGTGAGAACGTCACACCCATAAAGAGTGCGAACGTCACACCCATAAACAGTGTGAATGTCACACCCAAAAACAGTGTGAATGTCACACCCAAAAACAGTGTGAACATCACACCCAAAAACAGTGTGGATATCACACCCATTAAAAGTCTGAACATCACACCCATAAACAGTGTCAACATCACACGCAAAAACAGTATGAACATCACACCCAAAAAAGCCTGAATGTCACACCCATAAACAGTGAGAACGTCAAACACATAAACAGTGAGAAGTCACACCCATAAATAGTGAGAAGGCCCACCGATAATCAGTGAGACCGTCAAACCGAAAAACAGTGTGAATGACACACCCATAAACAGTCAGACGGTTAAACCGATAAACAGTGTGAATGACACACCCATAAACAGTGGGAACGTCACACCTATAAAGAGTGTGAACATCACACCCAAAAACAGTATGATCGTCACACACATAAATGGTGAGAACGTCACACCCATAAACAGTGAGAACGACACACCCATAAACAGTGTGAACATCACATTCATAAACAGTGAGAACATCACACCCAAAAAAAGTATGAACATCACACCCATAAACAGTGTGAACGTCACACCCATAAACAGTGAGAATGTCACACCCATAAACAGTGAGAACGTCACACCCATGAACAGTGAGAACGTCACACCCATGAACAGTGAGAACGTCACACCCATAAACAGTGTGAATGCCACACCCATAAACATCGCAAAAGTCACACCCATAAACAGTGTGAATGCCACACCCATAAATAGTGAGAAGGCACACCGATAATCAGTGAGAACGTCAAACCCATAAACAGTGTGAATGACACACCCATAAACAGTGAGACGGTTAAACCGATAAACAGTGAGAACGTCACACCCATAAAGAGTGCGAACGTCACACCCATAAACAGTGTGAATGTCACACCCAAAAACAGTGTGAACATCACACCCAAAAACAGTGTGAACATCACACCAAAAACAGTGTGAATGTCACACCCAAAAACAGTGTGAACATCACACCCAAAAACAGTGTGAACATCACACCCAAAAACAGTGTGAACATCACACACATAAACAGTGGGAACGTCACACCCATGAACATTGTGAACGTCATACCCATAAACAGTGAGAACGTCACACCCAAAAAAGCATGAATGTCACACCGATAAACACTGAGAACCTGACACCCATAAACAGTTTGAACATCACACCAAGAAACTGTGTGAACGTCACACCCAAAAACAGTGTGAACATCACACCCATAAACATTGCGAACGTCACACACATAAACAGTGAGAACATCACACACATAAACAGTGAAAACGTCACACCCAAAAACAGTGAGAACATCACACCCATAAACAGTGTTAACGTCACACCCATAAACAGTGAGAACGTCACACCCATAAACAGTGAGAACGTCACACCCATAAACAGTGTGAATGACACACCCATAAACAGTGAGAAGTCACACGCATAAATAGTGAGAAGGCACACCGATAATCAGTGAGAACATCAAACCCATAAACAGTGTGAACGACACACCCATAAACAGTGAGACGGTTAAAACGATAAACAGTGAGAATGTCACACTCATAAAGATTGCGAACGTCACATCCAAAGCAGTGTGAAGGTCACACCCATAAACAGTGTGAACGTCACACCCAAAAACAGTGTGAACAACACACCCAAAAGCAGTGTGAACGTCACACACATAAACAGTGAGAACATCACACCCATAAACAGTGAGAACGTCACACCCATAAACAGTGTGAACATCACACCCAAATACAATGTGAACATCACACTCAAAAACAGTGAGAACGTCACACCCATAAACAGTGTGAATGTCACACCCATTAAAAGTCTGAACATCACACCCATAAACACTGTCAACATCACACGCAAAAACAGTATGAACATCACACCCAAAAAAGCGTGAATGTCACACCCATAAACAGTGTGAATGTCACACCCATAAACAGTGAGAACATCAGAACCAAAAACATTGAGAAGTCACAACCAAAAACAGTGGGAACGTCACACCCATAAACAGTCAGAACGTCAAACGCATAAACAGTGAGAATGTCAATCCCATAATCAGTGTGAACGACAGACCCATAAACAGTGAGACGGTTAAACCGATTAGCAGTGAGAACGTCACACCCATAAACAGTGAGAATGTCACACCCATAAACAGTGTGAAAATCACACCCAAAAAACAGTGTGAACATCCCACCCAAAAACAGTGTGAACGTCGCACACATAAACAGTGAGAACGTCACACCCATAAACAGTGAGAATGACACACCCATAAACAGTGCAAACATCACCCATAAACAGTGAGAACCTCACACCCATAAAGAGTGTGAACATCACACCCAAAAACAGTGTGAACGTCAAACACATAAATGGTGAGAACGTCAAACCCATAAACAGTGAGAACGACACACCCATAAACAGTATGAACATCACACCCATAAACATTGTTAACGTCACACCCATAAACAGTGAGAATGTCACACCCATAAACAGTGAGAACGTCACACCCAAAAACATTGTGAACATAACACAGATAAAAAGTGAGAATGTCACACGCATAAACAGTGAGAACGAGACACCCATAAACAGTGTGAATGTCACACCCATAAACAGTCTGAACATCACACCCTTAAACAGTCTGAATATCACAACCAAAAACAGTGTGAACATCAGACCCATAAACAGTTTGAACATCACACACATAAACAGTGAGAATGTCACACCCATAAACAGTGAGAACGACACACCCATAAAGAGTGTGAACATCACACCCATAAACAGTGAGAACGTCACACCCATAAACAGTGAGAACGTCACACCCATAAACAGTGAGAACGTCACACCCATAAACAGTGAGAACATCACACCCATAAACGGTGAGAGGTCATACCCATAAATAGTGAGAAGGCACACCGAAAATCAGTGAGAACGTCAAACCCATGAACAGTGTGAACGACACACCCATAAACAGTGAGACGGTTAAACTGATAATCAGTGAGAACGTCACTCCCATAAGGAGAGCGAACGTCACACCCAAAAACAGTGTGAACATCACACCCAAAAACAGTGTGAACATAACACACATAAACAGTGTGAACGTCACACCCAAAAACAGTGTGAACATCACACCCAAAAACAGTGTGAACATCACACACATAAACAGTGAGAATGTCACACCCATAAACAGTGTGAATGCCACACCCATAAACAGTGAGAAAGTCATACCCATAAACAGTGAGAAGTCACACCCATAAATAGTGAGAAGGCACACCGATAATCAGTGAGAATGTCAAACCCATAAACAGTGTGGATATCACACCCATTAAAAGTCTGAACATCACACCCATAAACAGTGTCAACATCACACGCAAAAACAGTATGAACATCACACCCAAAAAAGCCTGAACGTCACACCCATAAACAGTGAGAATGTCACACCCATAAACAGTGAGAACGTCACACCCATGAACAGTGAGAACGTCACACCCATGAACAGTGAGAACGTCACACCCATAAACAGTGTGAATGCCACACCCATAAACAGCGAAAAAGTCACACCCATAAACAGTGTGAATGCCACACCCATAAATAGTGAGAAGGCACACCGATAATCAGTGAGAACGTCAAACCCATAAACAGTGTGAATGACACACCCATAAACAGTGAGACGGTTAAACCGATAAACAGTGAGAACGTCACACCCATAAACAGTGTGAATGTCACACCCATAAACAGTGAGAAGTCACACACATAAACAGTGAAAACGTCACACCCAAAAACAGTGAGAACATCACACCCATAAACAGTGTTAACGTCACACCCATAAACAGTGAGAACGTCACACCCATAAACAGTGAGAACGTCACACCCATAAACAGTGTGAATGACACACCCATAAACAGTGAGAAGTCACACGCATAAATAGTGAGAAGGCACACCGATAATCAGTGAGAACATCAAACCCATAAACAGTGTGAACGACACACCCATAAACAGTGAGACGGTTAAAACGATAAACAGTGAGAATGTCACACTCATAAAGATTGCGAACGTCACACCCATAAGCAGTGTGAAGGTCACACCCATAAACAGTGTGAACGTCACACCCAAAAACAGTGTGAACAACACACCCAAAAACAGTGTGAACGTCACACACATAAACAGTGAGAACATCACACCCATAAACAGTGAGAACGTCACACCCATAAACAGTGTGAACATCACACCCAAATACAATGTGAACATCACACTCAAAAACAGTGAGAACGTCACACCCATAAACAGTGTGAATGTCACACCCATTAAAAGTCTGAACATCACACCCATAAACACTGTCAACATCACACGCAAAAACAGTATGAACATCACACCCAAAAAAGCGTGAATGTCACACCCATAAACAGTGTGAATGTCACACCCATAAACAGTGAGAACATCAGAACCAAAAACATTGAGAAGTCACAACTAAAAACAGTGGGAACGTCACACCCATAAACAGTCAGAACGTCAAACGCATAAACAGTGAGAATGTCAATCCCATAAACAGTGAGAACGTCACACCCATAAACAGTGAGAATGTCACACCCATAAACAGTGTGAAAATCACACCCAAAAAACAGTGTGAACATCACACCCAAAAACAGTGTGAACGTCGCACACATAAACAGTGAGAACGTCACACCCATAAACAGTGAGAATGACACACCCATAAACAGTGCAAACATCACCCATAAACAGTGAGAACATCACACCCATAAAGAGTGTGAACATCACACCCAAAAACAGTGTGAACGTCACACACATAAATGGTGAGAACGTCACACCCATAAACAGTGAGAACGACACACCCATAAACAGTGTGAACATCACATCCATAAACAGTGAGAACATCACACCCAAAAACAGTATGAACATCACACCCATAAACCGTGTTAACGTCACACCCATAAACAGTGAGAATGTCACACCCATAAACAGTGAGAACGTGACACCCATGAACAGTGAGAACGTCACACCCATAAACAGTCAGAATGTCACACCCATAAACAGTGAGAACGTCACACCCATAAACAGTGTGAATGCCACACCCATAAACAGTGCGAACGTCACACCCAAAAACAGTGAGAACGACACACCCAGAAACAGTGTGAACATCACACCCATGAACAGTGTGAACGTCACACCCATAAACAGTGAGAATGTCACACCCATAAATAGTGAGAACGTCACACCCATAAACAGTGTGAATGCCACACCCATAAACAGTGAGAAGTCACACCCATAAATTGTGAGAAGGCACACCGATAATCAGTGAGACCGTCAAACGGATAAACAGTGTGAACGACACACCCATAAACAGTGAGACGGTTGAACCCATAAACAGTGAGAACATCACACCCATAAAGAGTGCGAACGTCACACCCATAAACAGTGTGAATGTCACACCCAAAAACAGTGTGAATGTCACACCCAAAAACAGTGTGATCATCACACCCAAAAACAGTGTGAACGTCACACACATAAACAGTGGGAACGTCACACCCATAAACAGTGAGAATGTCACACCCAAAAACAGTGTGAACGTCACACACATAAACAGTGGGAACGTCACACCCATGAACATTGTGAATGTCACACCCACAAACAATGTGAACGTCACACCCAAAACCAATGTGAACATCACACACAAAAACAGTGAGAACGTCACACACAAAAACAGTGTGAACGTGACACCCATAAACAGTGTGGATGTCACACCCATTAAAAGTCTGAATATCACACCCATAAACAGTGGCAACATAACACGCAAAATCAGTACGAACATCACACCCAAAAAGCATGAATGTCACACCGATAAACAGTGAGAATGTCACACCCATAACAGTAAGAACGTCAAACCCATATACAGTGAGCATGGCAATCCCAAAAACAGTGTGAACCACAGACCCATAAACAGTGAGATGGTTAAACCGATTAGCAGTGAGAATGTCACACCCATAAACAGTGTGAATGTCACACCCATATACAGGGTTAAAATTACACCCAAAAACAGTGTGAACATCACACCCAAAAACAGTGTGAACGTAACACACATAAACAGTGTGAACATCACATCCAAAAACAGTGTGAACATCACACCCAAAAACTGTGTGAATGTCACACCCATAAACAGTCTGAACATCACATCCAAAAACAGTGTGAACATCACACCCAAAAACAGTCTGAACATTACACCCAAAAACAGTGTGAACGTCACACCCAAAAACAGTGTGAACATCACACCCATAAACAGTGTGAACGTCACACACATAAACAGGGTGAACATCACACCCATAAACACTGAGAACTTCACACCCATAAACAGTCTGAACATCACATCCAAAAACAGTGTGAACATCACACCCAAAAACAGTGTGAACATCACACCCATAAACAGTGAGAACAACACACACATAAACAGTGAGAACGACACTCCCATAAACAGTGAGAACATCACACCCATTAACAGTGAGAACGTCACACCCATAAACAGTGGGACGGTTAAACAGATAAACAGTGAGAACGTCACACCTATAAAGAGTGCGAACGTCACACCCATGAACAGTGTGAATGTCAGACCCATAAACAGTGTGAATGTCACACCCATAAACAGTGTGAACATCACACGCAAAAACAGTATGAACATCACACCCAAAAAAGCGTGAATGTCACACCCATAAACAGTGTGAATGTCACACTCAAAAACAGTGAGAACGTTACACACAAAAACAGTGTGAACGTCACACCCATAAACAGTGTGGATGTCACACCCATTAAAAGTCTGAAGATAACACCCATAAACAGTGTCAACATGACACGCAAAAACAGTATGAACATCACACTCAAAAAAGCGTGAATGTCACACCCATAAACAGTGAGAATGTCACACCCATAAACAGTGAGAATGTCACACCAATAAACAGTGAGAATGTCACACCCATAAACATGGAGAATGTCACAACCAAGAACAGTGAGAACATCACACTGATAAACAGTGAGAATGTCACACCCATAAACAGTGTGAACGACAGACCCATAAACAGTGAGACGGTTAAACCGATTAGCAGTGAGAACGTCACACCCATAAACAGTGTGAAAATCACACCCAAAAACAGTGTGAACATCACACCCAAAAACAGTGTGAACGTCGCCCACATAAACAGTGAGAACGTCACACCTATAAACAGTGAGAATGACACACCCATAAACAGTGCAAACATCACCCATAAACATTGAGAACCTCACACCCATAAAGAGTGTGAACATCACACCCAAAAACAGTGTGAACGTCACACCCATAAACAGTGTGAACATCACACCCAAAAACAGTGTGAACGTCACACACATAAATAGTGAGAACGTCACACCCATAAACAGTGAGAACGACACACCCAAAAACAGTATGAACATCACACCCATGAACAGTGTGAACGTCACACCCATAAACAGTGCAAACATCAACCATAAACAGTGAGAACCTCACACCCATAAAGAGTGTGAACATCACACCCAAAAACAGTGTGAACGTCACACCCATAAAGAGTGTGAACATCACACCCAAAAACAGTGTGAACGTCACACACATAAATGGTGAGAACGTCACACCCATAAACAGTGAGAACGACACACCCAAAAACAGTATGAACATCACACCCATGAACAGTGAGAACGTCACACCCATAAACAGTGAGAACGACACACCCAAAAACAGTATGAACATCACACCCATAAACAGTGAGAACGTCACACCCATGAACAGTGAGAACGTCACACCCATAAACAGTGTGAATGCCACACCCATAAACAGTGTGAATGTCACACCCAAAAACAGTGTGAATGTCACACCCAAAAACAGTGAGAACGTCACACCCATAAACAGTGAGAACATCACATCCATAAACAGTGAGAACATCACACCCAAAAACAGTATGAACATCACACCCATGAACAGTGTGAACGTCACACCCATAAACAGTGAGAATGTCACACCCATAAACAGTGAGAACGTCACACCCATGAACAGTGAGAACGTCATACCCATAAACAGTGTGAATGCCACACCCACAAACAGCGAAAAAGTCACACTCATAAACAGTGGATGTCACACCCATAAATAGTGAGAAGGCACACCGATAATCAGTGAGACCGTCAAACCGATAAACAGTGTGAACGAGACACCCATAAACAGTGAGACGGTTAAACCGATAAACAGTGAGAACGTCACACCCATAAAGAGTGCGATCGTCACACCCATAAACAGTGTGAATGTCACACCCAAAAACAGTGTGAATGTCACACCCAAAAACAGTGTGAACATCACACCCATAAACAGTGCGAACGTCACACACATAAATAGTGAGAACATCACAACCATAAACACTGAGAACGTCACACCCATAAACAGTCTGAACATCACATCCAAAAACAGTGTGAACATCACACCCAAAAACAGTGTGAACATCACACCCAAAAACAGTGTGAACGTCACACCCAAAAACAGTGTGAACATCACACCCATAAACATTGCGAACGTCACACACATAAACAGTGAGAACATCACACCCATAAACAGTGAGAACAACACACACATAAACAGTGAGAACATCACACACAAAAACAGTGAGAACATCACACCCATAAACAGTGAGAACGACAGTCCCATAAACAGTGTGAACATCACATCCATAAACAGTGTGAACATCACACCCAAAAACAGTATGAACATCACACCCATAAACAGTGTTAACGTCACACCCATAAACAGTGAAAACGTCACACCCATAAACAGTGAGATCGTCACTCCCATAAACAGTGTGAATGAGACACCCATAAACAGTGAGAAGTCACACCCATAAACAGTGAGAAGTCACACCCATAAATAGTGAGAAGGCACACCGATAATCAGTGAGAACGTCAAACCCATAAACAGTGTGAACGACACACCCATAAACAGTGAGACGGTAAAACCGATAAACAGTGAGAATGTCACACTCATAAAGATTGCGAACGTCACACCCATAAGCAATGTGAACGTCACACCCAAAAACAGTGTGAACATCACACCCAAAAACAGTGTGAATGTCACACAGATAAACAGTGTGAACGTCACACCCAAAAACAGTGTGAACATCGCACCCAAAAACAGTGTGAACGTCACACACATAAACAGTGAGAACGACACACCCATAAACATTGTGAATGTCACATCCATAAACAATGTGAACGTCACACCCAAAAACAATGTGAACATCACACTCAAAAACAGTGAGTACGTCACACACATATACAGTGAGAACGTCACACCCATAAACAGTGTGAATGTCACACCCATAAAAGGTCTGAACATCACACCCATAAACAGTGTCAACATCACACGCAAAAACAGTATGAACATCACACCCAAAAAAGCGTGAATGTCACACCCGTAACAGTGAGAACATGACACGCATAAACAATGAGAACATCAGAACCAAAAACATTGAGAAGTCACAACCAAAAACAGTGAGAACATCACACCCATAAACAGTGAGAACATCACACCCATAAACAGTGAGTACGTCACACCCATAAACAGTGTGAATGCCACACCCATAAACTGTGAGAATGTCACACCCATAAACAGTGAGAAGTCACACCCATAAATAGTGAGAAGGCACACTGATAATCAGTGAGAATGTCAAACCCATAAACTGTGTGAACGACACACCCATAAACAGTGGGACGGTTAAACCCATAAACAGTGTGGATATCACACCCATTAAATGTCTGAACATCACACCCATAAACAGTGTCAACATCACACGCAAAAACATTATGAACATCACACCCAAAAAAGCCTGAATGTCACACCCATAAACAGTGAGAATGTCACACCCATAAACAGTGAGAACGTCAAACACATAAACAGTGAGAAGTCACACCCATAAATAGTGAGAAGGCCCACTGACAATCAGTGAAAAGGTCAAACACATAAACAGTGTGAACGACACACCCATAAAAAGTGGGACGGTTAAACAGATAAACAGTGAGAACGTCACACCTATAAAGAGTGCAAACGTCACACCCATGAACAGTGTGAATGTCAGACCCATAAACAGTGTGAATGTCACACCCAAAAACAGTGTGAACATCACACCCCAAAACAGTGTGAACGTCACACACGTAAACAGTGAGAACGTCACACCCATAAACATTGTGAATGTCACACCCATAAACAGTGTGAACATCACACTCAAAAACAGTGAGAACGTCACACACATAAACAGTGAGAACGTCACACCCATAAACAGTGTGAATGTCACACCCATTAAAAGTCTGAACATCACACCCATAAACAGTGTCAACATCACACGCAAAAACAGTATGAACATCACACCCAAAAAAGCGTGAATGTCACACCCATAAACAGTGCGAATTTCACACCCATCAACACTGAGAACATCAGAACCAAAAACAGTGAGAAGTCACAACCAAAAACGGAGGGAACGTCTCACACATAAACAGTGAGAACGTCACTCCCATAAACAGTCTGAATGTCACACCCATAAACAGTGTGAATGTCACACTCAGAAACAGTGAGAACGTTACACACAAAAACAGTGTGAACGTCACACCCATAAACAGTGTGGATGTCACACCCATAAACAGTGTGAAAATCACACCCAAAAACAGTGTGAACATCACACCCAAAAACAGTGTGAACGGCAATCACATAAACAGTGAGAACGTCACACCCATAAACAGTGAGAATGACACACCCATAAACAGTGCAAACATCACCCATAAACAGTGAGAACCTCACACCCATAAAGAGTGTGAACATCACACCCAAAAACAGTGAGAACGTCACACCCATGAACAGTGTGAACGTCACACCCATAAACAGTGAGAATGTCACACCCATAAACAGTGAGACCGTCACACCCATGAACAGTGAGAACGTCACACCCATAAACAGTGAGACGTCACACCCATAAACACTGAGAACATCACACCCATAAACAGTGTGAATGCCACACCCATAAACAGCGAAAAAGTCACAACCATAAACAGTGGATGTCACACCCATAAATAGTGAGGCGGTTAAACCGATAAACATTGAGAACGCCACACCCATAAAGAGTGCGAACGTCACACCCATAAACAGTGAGAACGACACACCCATAAACAGTGAGAACATCACACCCATAAACAGTGTGAATGTCACACCCAAAAACAGTGTGAACATCACACCCAAAAACAGTGTGAACGTCACTCACATAAACAGTGGGAACGTCACACCCATGAACATTGTGAATGTCACACCCACAAACAGTGTGAACATCACACCCAAAACCAATGTGAACATCACACACAAAAACAGTGTGAACGTCACACCCATAAACAGTGTGGATGTCACACCCATTAAAAGTCTGAACATCACACCCATAAACAGTGTCAACATAACACGCAAAATCAGTACGAACATCACACCCAAAAAGCATGAATGTCACACCGATAAACAGTGAGAATGTCACACCCATAACAGTAAGAATGTCAAACCCAAATACAGTGAGCATGGCAATCCCAAAAACAGTGTGAACCACAGACCCATAAACAGTGAGACGGTTAAACCGATTAGCAGTGAGAACGTCAAACCCATATACAGTGAGAACATCACACCCATAAACACTGAGAACGTCACACCCATAAACATTCTGAACATCACATCCAAAAACAGTGTGAACATCACACCCAAAAACAGTGTGAACGTCACACCCAAAAACAGTGTGAATATCACACCCATAAACATTGCGAACGTCACACACATAAACAGTGAGAACATCACACCCATAAACAGTGAGAACAACACACACATAAACAGTGAGAACATCACACACATAAACAGTGAGAACATCACACCCATAAACAGTGAGAACGACAGTCCCATAAACAGTGTGAACATCACATCCATAAACAGTGTGAACATCACACCCAAAAACAGTATGAACATCACACCCATAAACAGTGTTAACGTCACATCCATAAACAGTGAGAACGTCACACCCATAAACAGTGAGAACGTCACTCCCATAAACAGTGTGAACGACACACCCATAAACAGTGAGAAAGTCACACCCATAAACAGTGAGAAGTCACACCCATAAATAGTGAAATGGCTCACCGATAATCAGTGAGAACGTCAAACCCAAAAACAGTGTGAACGACACACCCATAAACAGTGAGACAGTAAAACCGATAAACAGTGAGAATGTCACACTCATAAAGATTGCGAACGTCACACCCATAAGCAGTGTGAATGTCACACCCATAAACAGTGTGAACGTCACACCCAAAAACAGTGTGAACATCACACCCAAAAACAGTGTGAACGTCACACACATAAACAGTGAGAACGTCACACCCATAAACATTGTGAATGTCACATCCATAAACAATGTGAATGTCACACCCAAAAACAATGTGAACATCACTCTCAAAAACAGTGAGAACGTCACACACATAAACAGTGAGAACGTCACACCCATAAACAGTGTGAATGTCACACCCATTAAAAGTCTGAACATCACACCCATAAACAGTGTCAAAATCACACGCATAAACAGTATGAACATCACACCCAAAAAAGCGTGATTGTCACACACATAAACAGTGAGAACGTCACACCCAAAAACATTGTGAATGTCACATCCATAAACAATGTGAACGTCACACCCAAAAACAATGTGAACATCACACTCAAAAACAGTGAGATCGTCACACACATAAACAGTGAGAACGTCATACCCATAAACAGTGTGAATGTCACACCCATTAAAAGTCTGAACATCACACCCATAAACAGTGTCAAAATCACACGCAAAAACAGTATGAACATCACACCCAAAAAAGCGTGAATGTCACACCCATAAACAGTGAGAACATCACACCCATAAACTGTGAGAACATCAGAACCAAAAACATTGAGAAGTCACAACCAAAAACAGTGGGAACGTCACACCCATAAACAGGCAGAACATCACAACCAAGAACACTGAGAACATCACACCCATAAACAGTGAGAACATCACACCCATAAACAGTGAGAACGTCACACCCATAAACAGTGAGAACATCACACCGATAAACAGTGAGAACGTCACACCCATAAACAGTGAGAACATCACACCCGTAAACAGTGAGAACGTCACACCCATAAACAGTGTGAATGCCACACCCATAAACAGCGAGAAAGTCACACCCATAAACAGTGAGAAGTCACACCCATAAATAGTGAGAAGGCACATCGATAATCAGTGAGAATGTCAAACCCATAAACTGTGTGAACGACACACCCATAAACAGTGGGACGGTTAAACCCATAAACAGTGTGGACATCAGACCCATTTAAAGTCTGAACATCACACCCATAAACAGTGTCAACATCACACGCAAAAACAGTATGAACATCACACCCAAAAAAGCCTGAATGTCACACCCATAAACAGTGTGAACATCACACTCAAAAACAGTGAGAACGTCACACACATAAACAGTGAGAACGTCACACCCATAAACAGTGTGAATGTCACATCCATTAAAAGTCTGAACATCACACCCATAAACAGTGTCAACATCACACGCAAAAACAGTATGAACATCACACCCAAAAAAGCATGAATGTCACACCCATAAACAGTTCAAATGTCACACACATAAACAGTGAGAACATCACACCCATCAACACTGAGAACATCAGAACCAAAAACAGTGAGAAGTCACAACCAAAAACGGAGGGAACGTCACACACATAGACAGTGAGAACGTCACTCCCATAAACAGTGTGAACGTCACACCCATAAACAGTGTGAATGTCACACTCAAAAACAGTGAGAACGTTACACACAAAAACAGTGTGTACGTCACACCCATAAACAGTGTGGATGTCACACCCATTAAAAGTCTGAAGATAACACCCATAAACAGTGTCAACATCACACGCAAAAACAGTATGAACATCACACCCAAAAAAGCGTGAATGTCACACCCATAAACATGGAGAATGTCACAACCAAGAACAGTGAGAACATCACACTGATAAACAGTGAGAATGTCACACCCATAAACAGTGAGAACGTCAAACCCATAAACAGTGAGAATGTCACACCCATAAACAGTGTGAACGACAGACCCATAAACAGTGGGACGGTTAAACCCATAAACAGTGTGAATGTCACACCCATGAACAGTGTGAAAATCACACCCAAAAACAGTGTGAACATCACACCCAAAAACAGTGTGAACGTCACACACATAAACAGTGAGCACGTCACACCCATAAACAGTGAGAATGACACACCCATAAACAGTGCAAACATCACCCATAAACAGTGAGAACCTCACACCCATAAAGAGTGTGAACATCACACCCAAAAACAGTGTGAACGTCACACACATAAATGGTGTGAACGTCACACCCATAAACAGTGAGAACATCACACCCATAAACAGTGAGAACGTCACACCCATGAACAGTGAGAACGTCACACCCATAAACAGTGAGAATGTCACACCCATAAACAGTGAGAACGTCACACCCATAAACAGGGTGAACGTCACACCCATAAACAGTGAGAACGTCACACTCATGAACAGTGAGAAAGTCACACCCATAAACAGTGTGAATGCCACACCCATAAACAGCGAAAAAGTCACACCCATAAACAGTGAGAACATCACACCCATAAACAGCGAGAAAGTCACACCCACAAACAGTGAGAAGTCACACCCATAAACACTGTGAATTTCACACCCATAAACAGTGAGAACATCAGAACCAAAAACCTTGAGAAGTCACACCCATAAACATTCAGAACGTCACAACCAAGAACAGTGAGAAGATCACAACCATAAACAGTGTGAATGCCACACCCATAAACAGTGAGAAGTCACACCCATAAATAGTGAGATGGCACACCGATAATCAGTGAGAATGTCAAACACATAAACTGTGTGAACGACACACCCATAAACAGTGGGACGGTTAAACCCATAAACAGTGTGGATATCACACCCATTCAAAGTCTGAACATCACACCCATAAACGGTGTCAACATCACACGCAAAAACAGTATGAACATCACACCCAAAAAAGCCTGAATGTCACACCCATAAACAGTGAGAATGTCACACCCATAAACAGTGAGAACGTCAAACACATAAACAGTGAGAAGTCACACCCATAAATAGTGAGAAGGCCCACTGACAATCAGTGAAAAGGTCAAACACATAAAAAGTGTGAACGACACACCCATAATCAGTGGGATGGTTTAACAGATAAACAGTGAGAACGTCACACCTATAAAGAGTGCGAACGTCACACCCATAAACAGTGTGAATGTCATACCCAAAAACAGTGTGAACGTCACACCCAAAAAAGCCTGAATGTCACACCCATAAACAGTGAGAATGTCACACCCATAAATAGTGAGAAGGCCCACCGACAATCAGTGAAAAGGTCAAACACATAAACAGTGTGAACGACACACCCATAAACAGTGGGACGGTTAAAAAGATAAACAGTGAGAACGACACACCTATAAAGAGTGCGAACGTCACACCCATGAACAGTGTGAATGTCAGACCCATAAACAGTGTGAATGTCACACCCAAAAACAGTGTGAACATCACACCCAAAAACAGTGTGAACGTCACACACATAAACAGTGAGAACGTCACACCCATAAACATCGTGAATGTCACACCCATAAACAGTGTGAACATCACACTCAAAAACAGTGAGAACGTCACACACATAAACAGTGAGAACGTCACACCCATAAACAGTGTGAATGTCACATCCATTAAAAGTCTGAACATCACACCCATAAACAGTGTCAACATCACACGCAAAAACAGTATGAACATCACACCCAAAAAAGCATGAATGTCACACCCATAAACAGTGCAAATGTCACACACATAAACAGTGAGAACATCACACCCATCAACACTGAGAACATCAGAACCAAAAACAGTGAGAAGTCACAACCAAAAACGGAGGGAACGTCACACACATAAACAGTGAGAACGTCACTCCCATAAACAGTGTGAACGTCACACCCATAAACAGTGTGAATGTCACACTCAAAAACAGTGAGAACGTTACACACAAAAACAGTGTGTACGTCACACCCATAAACAGTGTGGATGTCACACCCATTAAAAGTCTGAAGATAACACCCATAAACAGTGTCAACATCACACGCAAAAACAGTATGAACATCACACCCAAAAAAGCGTGAATGTCACACCCATAAACATGGAGAATGTCACAACCAAGAACAGTGAGAACATCACACTGATAAACAGTGAGAATGTCACACCCATAAACAGTGAGAACGTCAAACCCATAAACAGTGAGAATGTCACACCCATAAACAGTGTGAACGACAGACCCATAAACAGTGGGACGGTTAAACCCATAAACAGTGTGAATGTCACACCCATGAACAGTGTGAAAATCACACCCAAAAACAGTGTGAACATCACACCCAAAAACAGTGTGAACGTCACACACATAAACAGTGAGAACGTCACACCCATAAACAGTGAGAATGACACACCCATAAACAGTGCAAACATCACCCATAAGCAGTGAGAACCTCACACCCATAAAGAGTGTGAACATCACACCCAAAAACAGTGTGAACGTCACACACATAAATGGTGAGAACGACACACCCATAAACAGTATGAACATCACACCCATGCACAGTGTGAACGTCACACCCATAAACAGTGAGAACATCACACCCATAAACAGAGAGAACGTCACACCCATGAACAGTGAGAACGTCACACCCATAAACAGTGAGAATGTCACACCCATAAACGGTGAGAACGTCACACCCATAAACAGGGTGAACGTCACACCCATAAACAGTGAGAACGTCACACTCATGAACAGTGAGAAAGTCACACCCATAAACAGTGTGAATGCCACACCCATAAACAGCGAAAAAGTCACACCCATAAACAGTGAGAACATCACACCCATAAACAGCGAGAAAGTCACACCCACAAACAGTGAGAAGTCACACCCATAAACACTGTGAATTTCACACCCATAAACAGTGAGAACATCAGAACCAAAAACCTTGAGAAGTCACACCCATAAACATTCAGAACGTCACAACCAAGAACAGTGAGAAGATCACAACCATAAACAGTGTGAATGCCACACCCATAAACAGTGAGAAGTCACACCAATAAATAGTGAGATGGCACACCGATAATCAGTGAGAATGTCAAACACATAAACTGTGTGAACGACACACCCATAAACAGTGGGACGGTTAAACCCATAAACAGTGTGGATATCACACCCATTAAAAGTCTGAACATCACACCCATAAACGGTGTCAACATCACACGCAAAAACAGTATGAACATCACACCCAAAAAAGCCTGAATGTCACACCCATAAACAGTGAGAATGTCACACCCATAAACAGTGAGAACGTCAAACACATAAACAGTGAGAAGTCACACCCATAAATAGTGAGAAGGCCCACTGACAATCAGTGAAAAGGTCAAACACATAAAAAGTGTGAACGACACACCCATAATCAGTGGGACGGTTTAACAGATAAACAGTGAGAACGTCACACCTATAAAGAGTGCGAACGTCACACCCATAAACAGTGTGAATGTCATACCCAAAAACAGTGTGAACGTCACACCCAAAAAAGCCTGAATGTCACACCCATAAACAGTGAGAATGTCACACCCATAAATAGTGAGAAGGCCCACCGACAATCAGTGAAAAGGTCAAACACATAAACATTGTGAACGACACACCCATAAACAGTGGGACGGTTAAAAAGATAAACAGTGAGAACGACACACCTATAAAGATTGCGAACGTCACACCCATGAACAGTGTGAATGTCAGACCCATAAACAGTGTGAATGTCACACCCAAAAACAGTGTGAACATCACACCCAAAAACAGTGTGAACGTCACACACATAAACAGTGAGAACGTCACACCCATAAACATTGTGAATGTCACACCCATAAACAGTGTGAACATCACACTCAAAAACAGTGAGAACGTCACACACATAAACAGTGAGAACGTCACACCCATAAACAGTGTGAATGTCACATCCATTAAAAGTCTGAACATCACACCCATAAACAGTGTCAACATCACACGCAAAAACAGTATGAACATCACACCCAAAAAAGCATGAATGTCACACCCATAAACAGTGCAAATGTCACACACATAAACAGTGAGAACATCACACCCATCAACACTGAGAACATCAGAACCAAAAACAGTGAGAAGTCACAACCAAAAACGGAGGGAACGTCACACACATAAACAGTGAGAACGTCACTCCCATAAACAGTGTGAACGTCACACCCATAAACAGTGTGAATGTCACACTCAAAAACAGTGAGAACGTTACACACAAAAACAGTGTGTACGTCACACACATAAACAGTGTGGATGTCACACCCATTATAAGTCTGAAGATAACACCCATAAACAGTGTCAACATCACACGCAAAAACAGTATGAACATCACACCCAAAAAAGCGTGAATGTCACACCCATAAACATGGAGAATGTCACAACCAAGAACAGTGAGAACATCACACTGATAAACAGTGAGAATGTCACACCCATAAACAGTGAGAACGTCAAACCCATAAACAGTGAGAATGTCACACCCATAAACAGTGTGAACGACAGACCCATAAACAGTGGGACGGTTAAACCCATAAACAGTGTGAATGTCACACCCATGAACAGTGTGAAAATCACACCCAAAAACAGTGTGAACATCACACCCAAAAACAGTGTGAACGTCACACACATAAACAGTGAGAACGTCACACCCATAAACAGTGAGAATGACACACCCATAAACAGTGCAAACATCACCCATAAACAGTGAGAACCTCACACCCATAAACAGTGTGAACATCACACCCAAAAACAGTGTGAACGTCACACACATAAATGGTGAGAACGACACACCCATAAACAGTATGAACATCACACCCATGCACAGTGTGAACGTCACACCCATAAACAGTGAGAACATCACACCCATAAACAGTGAGAACGTCACACCCATGAACAGTGAGAACGTCACACCCATAAACAGTGAGAATGTCACACCCATAAACAGTGAGAACGTCACACCCATAAACAGGGTGAACGTCACACCCATAAACAGTGAGAACGTCACACTCATGAACAGTGAGAAAGTCACACCCATAAACAGTGTGAATGCCACACCCATAAACAGCGAAAAAGTCACACCCATAAACTTTGAGAACATCACACCCATTAACAGCGAGAAAGTCACACCCACAAACAGTGAGAAGTCACACCCATAAACTCTGTGAATTTCACACCCATAAACAGTGAGAACATCAGAACCAAAAACCTTGAGAAGTCACACCCATAAACATTCAGAACGTCACAACCAAGAACAGTGAGAAGATCACAACCATAAACAGTGTGAATGCCACACCCATAAACAGTGAGAAGTCACACCCATAAATAGTGAGATGGCACACCGATAATCAGTGAGAATGTCAAACACATAAACTGTGTGAACGACACACCCATAAACAGTGGGACGGTTAAACCCATAAACAGTGTGGATATCACACCCATTAAAAGTCTGAACATCACACCCATAAACGGTGTCAACATCACACGCAAAAACAGTATGAACATCACACCCAAAAAAGCCTGAATGTCACACTCATAAACAGTGAGAATGTCACACCCATAAACAGTGAGAACGTCAAACACATAAACAGTGAGAAGTCACACCCATAAATAGTGAGAAGGCCCACTGACAATCAGTGAAAAGGTCAAACACATAAAAAGTGTGAACGACACACCCATAATCAGTGGGACGGTTTAACAGATAAACAGTGAGAACGTCACACCTATAAAGAGTGCGAACGTCACACCCATAAACAGTGTGAATGTCATACCCAAAAACAGTGTGAACGTCACACCCAAAAACATTGTGAATGTCACACCCATAAACAGTGTGAACATCACACTCAAAAACAGTGAGAACGTCACACACATAAACAGTGAGAATGTCACACCCATAAACAGTGTGAATGTCACATCCATTAAAAGTCTGAACATCACACCCATAAACAGTGTCAACATCACACGCAAAAACAGTATGAACATCACACCCAAAAAAGCGTGAATGTCACACCCATAAACAGTGTGAATGTCACACCCATAAACAGTGAGAACATCACACTCATCAACACTGAGAACATCAGAACCAAAAACACTGAGAAGTCACAACCAAAAACGGAGGGAACGTCACACACATAAACAGTGAGAACGTCACTCCCATAAACAGTGTGAACGTCACACCCATAAACAGTGTGAATGTCACACCCAAAAACAGTGCAAATGTCACACCCAAAAACAGTGTGAACATCACACCCAAAAACAGTGTGAACGTCACACACATAAACAGTGAGAACGTCACACCCATAAACAATGTGAACGTCACACCCAAAACCAGAGTGAACATCACACTCAAAAACAGTGAGAACGTTACACACAAAAACAGTGTGAACGTCACACCCATAAACAGTGTGGATGTCACACCCATTAAAAGTCTGAAGATAACACCCATAAACAGTGACAACATCACACCCATAAACAGTGAGAAAATCACACCCAAAAAAGCGTGAATGTCACACCCATAAACATGGAGAATGTCACAACCAAGAACAGTGAGAACATCACACTGATAAACAGTGAGAATGCAATCCCATAAACAGTGTGAACGACAGACCCATAAACAGTGAGACGGTTAAACCCATTAGCAGTGAGAACATCACAATGATAAACAGTGAGAACGTCACACCCATAAACAGTGAGAACGTCAAACCCATAAACAGTGTGAATGTCACACCCATAAACAGTGTGAAAATCACACCCAAAAACAGTGTGAACGCACACACATTAACAGTGAGAACATCACACACATAAACAGTGAGAACGTCACACCCATAAACAGTGAGAATGACAAACCCCTTAACAGTGCAAACATCACCCATAAACAGTGAGAACCTCACACCCATAAAGAGTGTGAACATCACACCCAAAAACAGTGTGAACGTCACACACATAAATGGTGAGAACGTCACACCCATAAACAGTGAGAACGACACACCCATAAACAGTGTGAACATCACATCCATAAACAGTGAGAACATCACACCCATAAACAGTGAGAACGTCACACCCATAAACAGTGAGAACGTCACACCCATAAACAGTGAGAACGTCACACCCATGAACAGTGAGAATGTCACACCCATAAACAGTGTGAACATCACACTCAAAAACAGTGAGAACGTCACACACATAAACAGTGAGAATGTCACACCCATAAACAGTGTGAATGTCACATCCATTAAAAGTCTGAACATCACACCCATAAACACTGTCAACATCACACGCAAAAACAGTATGAACATCACACCCAAAAAAGCGTGAATGTCACACCCATAAACAGTGTGAATGTCAGACCCATAAACAGTGAGAACGTCAAACACATAAACAGTGAGAAGTCACACCCATAAATAGTGAGAAGGCCCACTGACAATCAGTGAAAAGGTCAAACACATAAAAAGTGTGAACGACACACCCATAATCAGTGGGACGGTTTAACAGATAAACAGTGAGAACGTCACACCTATAAAGAGTGCGAACGTCACACCCATAAACAGTGTGAATGTCATACCCAAAAACAGTGTGAACGTCACACCCAAAAACATTGTGAATGTCACACCCATAAACAGTGTGAACATCACACTCAAAAACAGTGAGAACGTCACACACATAAACAGTGAGAATGTCACACCCATAAACAGTGTGAATGTCACATCCATTAAAAGTCTGAACATCACACCCATAAACAGTGTCAACATCACACGCAAAAACAGTATGAACATCACACCCAAAAAAGCGTGAATGTCACACCCATAAACAGTGTGAATGTCACACCCATAAACAGTGAGAACATCACACTCATCAACACTGAGAACATCAGAACCAAAAACACTGAGAAGTCACAACCAAAAACGGAGGGAACGTCACACACATAAACAGTGAGAACGTCACTCCCATAAACAGTGTGAACGTCACACCCATAAACAGTGTGAATGTCACACCCAAAAACAGTGCAAATGTCACACCCAAAAACAGTGTGAACATCACACCCAAAAACAGTGTGAACGTCACACACATAAACAGTGAGAACGTCACACCCATAAACAATGTGAACGTCACACCCAAAACCAGAGTGAACATCACACTAAAAAACAGTGAGAACGTTACACACAAAAACAGTGTGAACGTCACACCCATAAACAGTGTGGATGTCACACCCATTAAAAGTCTGAAGATAACACCCATAAACAGTGACAACATCACACCCATAAACAGTGAGAAAATCACACCCAAAAAAGCGTGAATGTCACACCCATAAACATGGAGAATGTCACAACCAAGAACAGTGAGAACATCACACTGATAAACAGTGAGAATGCAATCCCATAAACAGTGTGAACGACAGACCCATAAACAGTGAGACGGTTAAACCCATTAGCAGTGAGAACATCACAATGATAAACAGTGAGAACGTCACACCCATAAACAGTGAGAACGTCAAACCCATAAACAGTGTGAATGTCACACCCATAAACAGTGTGAAAATCACACCCAAAAACAGTGTGAACGCACACACATTAACAGTGAGAACATCACACACATAAACAGTGAGAACGTCACACCCATAAACAGTGAGAATGACAAACCCCTTAACAGTGCAAACATCACCCATAAACAGTGAGAACCTCACACCCATAAAGAGTGTGAACATCACACCCAAAAACAGTGTGAACGTCACACACATAAATGGTGAGAACGTCACACCCATAAACAGTGAGAACGACACACCCATAAACAGTGTGAACATCACATCCATAAACAGTGAGAACATCACACCCATAAACAGTGAGAACGTCACACCCATAAACAGTGAGAACGTCACACCCATAAACAGTGAGAACGTCACACCCATGAACAGTGAGAATGTCACACCCATAAACAGTGTGAACATCACACTCAAAACCAGTGAGAACGTCACACACATAAACAGTGAGAATGTCACACCCATAAACAGTGTGAATGTCACATCCATTAAAAGTCTGAACATCACACCCATAAACACTGTCAACATCACACGCAAAAACAGTATGAACATCACACCCAAAAAAGCGTGAATGTCACACCCATAAACAGTGTGAATGTCAGACCCATAAACAGTGAGAACATCACACTCATCAACACTGAGAACATCAGAACCAAAAACACTGAGAAGTCACAACCAAAAACGGAGGGAACGTCACACACATAAACAGTGAGAACGTCACTCCCATAAACAGTGTGAACGTCACACCCATAAACAGTGTGAATGTCACACCCAAAAACAGTGTGAATGTCACACCCAAAAACAGTGTGAACATCACACCCAAAAACAGTGTGAACGTCACACACATAAACAGTGAGAACGTCACACCCATAAACAATGTGAACGTCACACCCAAAACCAGTGTGAACATCACACTCAAAAACAGTGAGAACGTTACACACAAAAACAGTGTGAACGTCACACCCATAAACAGTGTGGATGTCACACCCATTAAAAGTCTGAAGATAACACCCATAAACAGTGACAACATCACACCCATAAACAGTGAGAACATCACACCCAAAAAAGCGTGAATGTCACACCCATAAACTTGGAGAATGTCACAACCAAGAACAGTGAGAACATCACACTGATAAACAGTGAGAATGCAATCCCATAAACAGTGTGAACGACAGACCCATAAACAGTGAGACGGTTAAACCGATTAGCAGTGAGAACATCACAATGATAAACAGTGAGAACGTCACACCCATAAACAGTGAGAACGTCAAACCCATAAACAGTGTGAATGTCACACCCATAAACAGTGTGAAAATCACACCCAAAAACAGTGTGAACGCACACACATTAACAGTGAGAACATCACACACATAAACAGTGAGAACGTCACACCCATAAACAGTGAGAATGACAAACCCCTTAACAGTGCAAACATCACCCATAAACAGTGAGAACCTCACACCCATAAAGAGTGTGAACATCACACCCAAAAACAGTGTGAACGTCACACACATAAATGGTGAGAACGTCACACCCATAAACAGTGAGAACGACACACCCATAAACAGTGTGAACATCACATCCATAAACAGTGAGAACATCACACCCATAAACAGTGAGAACGTCACACCCATAAACAGTGAGAACGTCACACCCATAAACAGTGAGAACGTCACACCCATGAACAGTGAGAATGTCACACCCATAAACAGTGTGAACATCACACTCAAAAACAGTGAGAACGTCACACACATAAACAGTGAGAATGTCACACCCATAAACAGTGTGAATGTCACATCCATTAAAAGTCTGAACATCACACCCATAAACACTGTCAACATCACACGCAAAAACAGTATGAACATCACACCCAAAAAAGCGTGAATGTCACACCCATAAACAGTGTGAATGTCAGACCCATAAACAGTGAGAACGTCAAACACATAAACAGTGAGAAGTCACACCCATAAATAGTGAGAAGGCCCACTGACAATCAGTGAAAAGGTCAAACACATAAAAAGTGTGAACGACACACCCATAATCAGTGGGACGGTTTAACAGATAAACAGTGAGAACGTCACACCTATAAAGAGTGCGAACGTCACACCCATAAACAGTGTGAATGTCATACCCAAAAACAGTGTGAACGTCACACCCAAAAACATTGTGAATGTCACACCCATAAACAGTGTGAACATCACACTCAAAAACAGTGAGAACGTCACACACATAAACAGTGAGAATGTCACACCCATAAACAGTGTGAATGTCACATCCATTAAAAGTCTGAACATCACACCCATAAACAGTGTCAACATCACACGCAAAAACAGTATGAACATCACACCCAAAAAAGCGTGAATGTCACACCCATAAACAGTGTGAATGTCACACCCATAAACAGTGAGAACATCACACTCATCAACACTGAGAACATCAGAACCAAAAACACTGAGAAGTCACAACCAAAAACGGAGGGAACGTCACACACATAAACAGTGAGAACGTCACTCCCATAAACAGTGTGAACGTCACACCCATAAACAGTGTGAATGTCACACCCAAAAACAGTGCAAATGTCACACCCAAAAACAGTGTGAACATCACACCCAAAAACAGTGTGAACGTCACACACATAAACAGTGAGAACGTCACACCCATAAACAATGTGAACGTCACACCCAAAACCAGAGTGAACATCACACTCAAAAACAGTGAGAACGTTACACACAAAAACAGTGTGAACGTCACACCCATAAACAGTGTGGATGTCACACCCATTAAAAGT
This sequence comes from Isurus oxyrinchus, assembly GCA_026770705.1. NCBI lineage: Eukaryota > Metazoa > Chordata > Chondrichthyes > Lamniformes > Lamnidae > Isurus > Isurus oxyrinchus. Next base: position 58,334 of record JANJGN010000683.1, read on the forward strand.
CTGAAGATAACACCCATAAACAGTGACAACATCACACCCATAAACAGTGAGAAAATCACACCCAAAAAAGCGTGAATGTCACACCCATAAACATGGAGAATGTCACAACCAAGAACAGTGAGAACATCACACTGATAAACAGTGAGAATGCAATCCCATAAACAGTGTGAACGACAGACCCATAAACAGTGAGACGGTTAAACCCATTAGCAGTGAGAACATCACAATGATAAACAGTGAGAACGTCACACCCATAAACAGTGAGAACGTCAAACCCATAAACAGTGTGAATGTCACACCCATAAACAGTGTGAAAATCACACCCAAAAACAGTGTGAACGCACACACATTAACAGTGAGAACATCACACACATAAACAGTGAGAACGTCACACCCATAAACAGTGAGAATGACAAACCCCTTAACAGTGCAAACATCACCCATAAACAGTGAGAACCTCACACCCATAAAGAGTGTGAACATCACACCCAAAAACAGTGTGAACGTCACACACATAAATGGTGAGAACGTCACACCCATAAACAGTGAGAACGACACACCCATAAACAGTGTGAACATCACATCCATAAACAGTGAGAACATCACACCCATAAACAGTGAGAACGTCACACCCATAAACAGTGAGAACGTCACACCCATAAACAGTGAGAACGTCACACCCATGAACAGTGAGAATGTCACACCCATAAACAGTGTGAACATCACACTCAAAACCAGTGAGAACGTCACACACATAAACAGTGAGAATGTCACACCCATAAACAGTGTGAATGTCACATCCATTAAAAGTCTGAACATCACACCCATAAACACTGTCAACATCACACGCAAAAACAGTATGAACATCACACCCAAAAAAGCGTGAATGTCACACCCATAAACAGTGTGAATGTCAGACCCATAAACAGTGAGAACATCACACTCATCAACACTGAGAACATCAGAACCAAAAACACTGAGAAGTCACAACCAAAAACGGAGGGAACGTCACACACATAAACAGTGAGAACGTCACTCCCATAAACAGTGTGAACGTCACACCCATAAACAGTGTGAATGTCACACCCAAAAACAGTGTGAATGTCACACCCAAAAACAGTGTGAACATCACACCCAAAAACAGTGTGAACGTCACACACATAAACAGTGAGAACGTCACACCCATAAACAATGTGAACGTCACACCCAAAACCAGTGTGAACATCACACTCAAAAACAGTGAGAACGTTACACACAAAAACAGTGTGAACGTCACACCCATAAACAGTGTGGATGTCACACCCATTAAAAGTCTGAAGATAACACCCATAAACAGTGACAACATCACACCCATAAACAGTGAGAACATCACACCCAAAAAAGCGTGAATGTCACACCCATAAACTTGGAGAATGTCACAACCAAGAACAGTGAGAACATCACACTGATAAACAGTGAGAATGCAATCCCATAAACAGTGTGAACGACAGACCCATAAACAGTGAGACGGTTAAACCGATTAGCAGTGAGAACATCACAATGATAAACAGTGAGAACGTCACACCCATAAACAGTGAGAACGTCAAACCCATAAACAGTGTGAATGTCACACCCATAAACAGTGTGAAAATCACACCCAAAAACAGTGTGAACGCACACACATAAACAGTGAGAACGTCACACACATAAACAGTGAGAACGTCACACCCATAAACAGTGAGAATGACAAACCCCTTAACAGTGCAAACATCACCCATAAACAGTGAGAACCTCACACCCATAAAGAGTGTGAACATCACACCCAAAAACAGTGTGAACGTCACACACATAAATGGTGAGAACGTCACACCCATAAACAGTGAGAACGACACACCCATAAACAGTGTGAACATCACATCCATAAACAGTGAGAACATCACACCCATAAACAGTGAGAACGTCACACCCATAAACAGTGAGAACGTCACACCCATAAACAGTGAGAACGTCACACCCATGAACAGTGAGAACGTCACACCCATAAACAGTGTGAATGCCACACCCATAAACAGCGAAAAAGTCACACCCATAAACAGTGGATGTCAAACCCATAAATAGTGAGAAGGCACAACGATAATCAGTGAGACCATCAAACCGATAAACAGTGTGAACGACACACCCATAAACAGTGTGAATGTCACACCCAAAAACAGTGTGAACATCACACCCAAAAACAGTGTGAACGACACACCGAAAAACAGTGTGAATGTCACACCCAAAAACAGTGTGAATGTCACACCCAAAAACAGTGTGAACATCACACCCAAAAACAGTGTGAACGTCACACACATAAACAGTGGGAACGTCACACCCATGAACATTGTGAATGTCACACCCACAAACAATGAGACGGTTAACCCGATTAGCAGTGAGAATGTCACACCCATAAACAGTGTGAATGTCATACCCATAAACAGGGTTAAAATTACACCCAAAAACAGTGTGAACATCACACCCAAAAACAGTGTGAACGTAACACACATAAACAGTGTGAACATCACATCCAAAAACAGTGTGAACATCACACCCAAAACCTGTGTGAATGTCACACCCATAAACAGTCTGAACATCACATCCAAAAACAGTGTGAATGTCACACCCAAAAACAGTGTGAACATCACACCCAAAAACAGTGTGAACATCACACCCATAAACAGTGCAAACGTCACACACATAAACAGTGAGAACATCACACCCATAAACACTGAGAACGTCACACACATAAACAGTCTGAACATCACTTCCAAAAACAGTGTGAACATCACACACAAAGACAGTGTGAACGTCACACCCAAAAACAGTGTGAACATCACACCCATAAACATTGCGAACGTCACACACATAAACAGTGAGAATATCACACCCATAAACAGTGAGAACAACACACACATAAACAGTGAGAACGACACACCCATAAACAGTGTGAACATCACATCCATAAACAGTGTGAACATCATACCCAAAAACAGTATGAACATCACACCCATAAACAGTGAGAACGTCACACCCATAAACAGTGTTAACGTCACACCCATAAACATTGAGAACGTCACACCCATAAACAGTGAGAACGTCACACCCATAAATAGTGTTAATGACACACCCATAAACAGTGAGAAAGTCACATCCATAAATAGTGAGAAGGCACACCGATAATCAGTGAGAACGTCAAACCCATAAACAGTGTGAACGACACACCCATAAACAGTGAGACGGTTAAACCGATAAACAGTGAGAATGTCACACTCATAAAGATTGCGAATGTCACACCCATAAGCAGTGTGAATGTCACACCCATAAACAGTGTGAACGTCACACCCAAAAACAGTGTGAACATCACACCCAAAAACAGTGTGAACGTCACACCCAAAAACAGTGTGAACGTCACACCCAAAAACAGTGTGAACATCACACCCATAAACAGTGAGAACATCACACCCATAAACACTGAGAACGTCACACCTATAAACAATGTGAACATCACACCCATAAACAGTGAGAACATCACACCCATAAACACTGAGAACGTCACACCCATAAACAGTCTGAACATCACACCCAAAAACATTGTGAACGTCACAGCCAAAAACAGTGTGAACATCACACCCATAAACATTGCGAACGTCACACACATAAACAGTGAGAACATCACACACATAAACAGTGAGAACATCACACCCATAAACAGTGAGAACGACACACCCATAAACAGTGTGAATATCACATCCATAAACAGTGTGAACATCACACCCAAGAACAGTATGAACATCACACCCATAAACAGTGTTAACGTCACAACCATAAACAGTGAGAACGTCACACCCATAAACAGTGAGAACGTCACACCCATAAACAGTGTGAACGACACACCCATAAACAGTGAGAACATCACACCCATAAACAGTGTGAACATCACACCCATAAACAGTGTGAGGGTTAAACAAATAAACAGTGAGAACGTCACACCCATAATCAGTGAGAACGTCACACCCATAAGCAGTGAGAACGTCACACCCATAAACAGTGTGAATGCCACACCCATAAACAGTGAGAACGTCAAACCCATCAACTGTGTGAACGACACACCCATAAACAGTGGGACGGTTAAACCCATAAACAGTGTGGATATCACACCCATTAAAAGTCTGAACATCACACCCATAAACAGTGCGAACGTCACACACATAAACAGTGAGAACATCACACCCATAAACACTGAGAACGTCACACACATAAACAGTCTGAACATCACTTCCAAAAACAGTGTGAACATCACACACAAAGACAGTGAGAACGTCACATGCAAAAACAGTGTGAACATCACACCCATAAACATTGCGAACGTCACACACATAAACAGTGAGAATATCACACCCATAAACAGTGAGAACAACACACACATAAACAGTGAGAACGACACACCCATAAACAGTGTGAACATCACATCCATAAACAGTGTGAACATCACACCCAAAAACAGTATGAACATCACACCCATAAACAGTGAGAACGTCACACCCATAAACAGTGTTAACGTCACACCCATAAACATTGAGAACGTCACACCCATAAACAGTGAGAACGTCACACCCATAAACAGTGTTAATGACACACCCATAAACAGTGAGAAAGTCACATCCATAAATAGTGAGAAGGCACACCGATAATCAGTGAGAACGTCAAACCCATAAACAGTGTGAACGACACACCCATAAACAGTGAGACGGTTAAACCGATAAACAGTGAGAATGTCACACTCATAAAGATTGCGAACGTCACACCCATAAGCAGTGTGAATGTCACACCCATAAACAGTGTGAACGTCACACCCAAAAACAGTGTGAACATCACACCCAAAAACAGTGTGAACGTCACACCCAAAAACAGTGTGAACGTCACACCCAAAAACAGTGTGAACATCACACCCATAAACAGTGAGAACATCACACCCATAAACACTGAGAACGTCACACCTATTAACAATGTGAACATCACACCCATAAACAGTGTGAACATCACACCCATAAACATTGCGAACGTCACACACATAAACAGTGAGAACATCACACCCATAAACACTGAGAACGTCACACCCATATACAGTCTGAACATCACATCCAAAAACAGTGTGAACATCACACCCAAAAACATTGTGAACGTCACAGCCAAAAACAGTGTGAACATCACACCCATAAACATTGCGAACGTCACACACATAAACAGTGAGAACATCACACACATAAACAGTGAGAACATCACACCCATAAACAGTGAGAACTACACACCCATAAACAGTGTGAATATCACATCCATAAACAGTGTGAACATCACACCCAAGAACAGTATGAACATCACACCCATAAACAGTGTTAACGTCACAACCATAAACAGTGAGAACGACACACCCATAAACAGTGAGAACGTCACACCCATAAACAGTGTGAACGACAAACCCATAAACAGTGAGAACATCACACCCATAAACAGTGTGAACATCACACCCATAAACAGTGTGAGGGTTAAACAAATAAACAGTGAGAACGTCACACCCATAAGCAGTGAGAACGTCACACCCATAAGCAGTGAGAACGTCACACCCATAAACAGTGTGAATGCCACACCCATAAACAGTGAGAACGTCAAACCCATCAACTGTGTGAACGACACACCCATAAACAGTGGGACGGTTAAACCCATAAACAGTGTGGATATCACACCCATTAAAAGTCTGAACATCACACCCATAAACAGCGTCAACATCACACGCAAAAACAGTATGAACATCACACCCAAAAAAGCCTGAATGTCACACCCATAAACAGTGAGAACGTCAAACACATAAACAGTGAGAAGTCACACCCATAAATAGTGAGAAGGCCCACCGATAATCAGTGAAAAGGTCAAACACATAAACAGTGTGAACGACACACCCATAAACAGTGGGACAGTTAAACAAATAAACAGTGAGAGCGTCACACCTATAAAGAGTGTGAACATCACACCCAAAAACAGTATGAACGTCACACACATAAATGGTGAGAACGTCACACCCATAAACAGTGAGAATGACACACCCATAAACAGTGAGAACATCACACCCAAAAACAGTGTGAACGTCACACCCATATACAGTGAGAATGTCACACCCATGAACAGTGTGAATGTCACACCCATAAACAGTGAGAATGTCACACCCATAAACAGTGAGAACATCACACCCATGAACAGTGAGAACGTCACACCCATAAACAGTGTGAATGCCACACCCATAAACAGCGAAAAAGTCATACCCATAAACAGTGGATGTCACACCCATAAATAGTGAGAAGGCACACCGATAATCAGTGAGAACGTCAAACCCATAAACAGTGTGAATGACACACCCAAAAACAGTGTGAATGTCACACCCAAAAACAGTGTGAATGTCACACCCAAAAGCAGCGTGAACGTCACACCCATGAACATTGTGAATGTCACACCCACAAACAATGTGAACGTCACACCCAAAACCAAGGTGAACATCACACACAAAAACAGTGAGAACGTCACACACAAAAACAGTGTGAACGTCACACCCATAAACAGTGTGGATGTCACACCCATTAAAAGTCTGAACATCACACCCATAAACAGTGTCAACATCACACGCAAAAACAGTATGAACAAAAGACTAAAAAAAGCGTGAATGTCACACCCATAAACAGTGAAAACGTCAAACCCATAAACAGTGAGAACGTCAAACCCATAAACAGTGTGAATGTCACACCCATAAACAGTGTGAAAATCACACCCAAAAACAGTGTGAACGTCACACACATAAACAGTGAGAATGTCACACACATAAACAGTGAGAACGTCACACCCATAAACAGTGAGAATGACACACCCATAAACAGTGCAAACATCACCCATAAACAGTGAGAACCTCACACCCATAAAGAGTGTGAACATCACACCCAAAAACAGTGTGAACTTCACACAAATAAATGGTGAGAACGTCACACCCATAAACAGTGAGAACGACACACCCATAAACAGTGTGAACATCACACCCATAAACAGTGAGAACGTTACACCATGAACAGTGAGAATGCCACACCCATAAACAGCGAAAAAGTCACACCCATAATCAGTGGATGTCACACCCATAAATAGTGAGAAGGCACACCGATAATCAGTGAGACCGTCAAAACGATAAACAGTGTGAACGACACACCCATAAACAGTGTGAATGTCACACCCAAAAACAGTGTGAACATCACACCCAAAAACAGTGTGAACGTCACACCCAAAAACAGTGTGAATGTCACACCCAAAAACAGTGTGAATGTCACACCCAAAAACAGTGTGAACATCACACCCAAAAACAGTGTGAACATCACACACATAAACAGTGGGAACGTCACACCCATGAACATTGTGAATGTCGCACCCACAAACAATGTGAACGTCACACCCAAAATCAATGTGAACATCACACACAAAAGCAGTGAGAATGTCACACACAAAAACAGTGTGAACGTCACATCCATAAACAGTGTGGATGTCACACCCATTAAAAGTCTGAACATCACACCCATAAACAGTGTCAACATAACACGCAAAATCAGTACGAACATCACACCCAAAAAAGCATGAATGTCACACCGATAAACAGTGAGAATGCCACACCCATAACGGTAAGAACGTCAAACCCATATACAGTGAGCATGGCAATCCCAACAACAGTGTGAACCACAGACCCATAAACAGTGAGACGGTTAAACCGATTAGCAGTGAGAATGTCACACCCATAAACAGTGTGAATGTCACACCCATAAACAGGGTTAAAATTACACCCAAAAACAGTGTGAACATCACACCCAAAAACAGTATGAACGTAACACACATAAACAGTGTGAACATCACATCCAAAAACAGTGTGAACATCACACCCAAAAACTGTGTGAATGTCACACCCATAAACAGTCTGAACATCACACCCAAAAACAGTGTGAATGTCACACCCAAAAAACAGTGTGAACATCACACCCAAAAACAGTGTGAACATCACACCCATAAACAGTGCAAACGTCACACACATAAACAGTGTGAACATCACACCCATAAACACTGAGAACGTCACACACATAAACAGTCTGAACATCACTTCCAAAAACAGTGTGAACATCACACACAAAGACAGTGTGAACGTCACACCCAAAAACAGTGTGAACATCACACCCATAAACAGTGCAAACGTCACACACATAAACAGTGTGAACATCACACCCATAAACACTGAGAACGTCACACACATAAACAGTCTGAACATCACTTCCAAAAACAGTGTGAACATCACTCACAAAGACAGTGTGAACGTCACACCCAAAAACAGTGTGAACATCACACCCATAAACATTGCGAACGTCACACACATAAACAGTGAGAATATCACTCCCATAAACAGTGAGAACAACACACACATAAACAGTGAGAACGACACACCCATAAACAGTGTGAACATCACATCCATAAACAGTGTGAACATCACACCCAAAAACAGTATGAACATCACACCCATAAACAGTGAGAACGTCACACCCATAAACAGTGTTAACGTCACACCCATAAACATTGAGAACGTCACACCCATAAACAGTGAGAACGTCACACCCATAAACAGTGATAATGACACACCCATAAACAGTGAGAAAGTCACTTCCATAAATAGTGAGAAGGCACACCGATAATCAGTGAGAACGTCAAACCCATAAACAGTGAGAACGTCAATCCCATAAACAGTGTGAACGACAGACCCGTAAACAGTGAGACGGTTAAACCGATTAGCAGTGAGAACGTCACACCCATAAACAGTGAGAATGTCACACCCTAAACAGTGTGAAAATCACACCCAAAAACAGGGTGAACATCACATCCAAAAACAGTGTGAACATCACACCCAAAAACATTGTGAACGTCACAGCCAAAAACAGTGTGAACATCACACCCATAAACATTGCGAACGTCACACACATAAACAGTGAGAACATCACACACATAAACAGTGAGAACATCACACCCATAAACAGTGAGAACGACACACCCATAAACAGTGTGAATATCACTTCCATAAACAGTGTGAACATCACACCCAAAAACAGTATGAACATCACACCCATAAACAGTGTTAACGTCACAACCATAAACAGTGAGAACGTCACACCCATAAACAGTGAGAACGTCACACCCATAAACAGTGTGAACGACACACCCATAAACAGTGAGAACATCACACCCATAAACAGTGTGAACATCACACCCATAAACAGTGTGAGGGTTAAACAAATAAACAGTGAGAACGTCACACCCATAAGCAGTGAGAACGTCACACCCATAAGCAGTGAGAACGTCACACCCATAAACAGTGTGAATGCCACACCCATAAACAGTGAGAACGTCAAACCCATCAACTGTGTGAACGACACACCCATAAACAATGGGACGGTTAAACCCATAAACAGTGTGGATATCACACCCATTAAAAGTCTGAACATCACACCCATAAACAGTGTCAACATCACACGCAAAAACAGTATGAACATCACACCCAAAAAAGCCTGAATGTCACACCCATAAACAGTGAGAACGTCAAACACATAAACAGTGAGAAGTCACACCCATAAATAGTGAGAAGGCCCACCGATAATCAGTGAAAAGGTCAAACACATAAACAGTGTGAACGACACACCCATGAACAGTGGGACGGTTAAACAAATAAACAGTGAGATCGTCACACCTATAAAGAGTGTGAACATCACACCCAAAAACAGTATGAATATCACACACATAAATGGTGAGAACGTCACACCCATAAACAGTGAGAAGGACACACCCATAAACAGTGAGAACATCACACCCAAAAACAGTGTGAACGTCACACCCATAAACAGTGTGAACGTCACACCCATATACAGTGAGAATGTCACACCCATGAACAGTGTGAATGTCACACCCATAAACAGTGAGAATGTCACACCCATAAACAGTGAGAACGTCACACCCATGAACAGTGAGAACGTCACACCCATAAACAGTGTGAATGCCACACCCATAAACAGCGAAAAAGTCACACCCATAAACAGTGGATGTCACACCCATAAATAGTGAGAAGGCACACCGATAATCAGTGAGAACGTCAAACCCATAAACAGTGTGAATGACACACCCAAAAACAGTGTGAATGTCACACCCAAAAACAGTGTGAATGTCACACCCAAAAGCAGCGTGAACGTCACACCCATGAACATTGTGAATGTCACACCCACAAACAATGTGAACATCACACCCAAAACCAATGTGAACATCACACACAAAAACAGTGAGAACGTCACACACAAAAACAGTGTGAACGTCACACCCATAAACAGTGTGGATGTCACACCCATTAAAAGTCTGAACATCACACCCATAAACAGTGTCAACATCACACGCAAAAACAGTATGAACAAAACACTCAAAAAAGCGTGAATGTCACACCCATAAACATGAAGAATGTAACAACCAAGAACAGTGTGAACATCACACTGATAAACAGTGAGAATGTCACACCCATAAACAGTGAAAACGTCAAACCCATAAACAGTGAGAATGTCAATCCCATAAACAGTGTGAACGACAGACCCATAAACAGTGAGACGGTTAAACCGATTAGCAGTGAGAACATCACAATGATAAACAGTGAGAACGTCAAACCCATAAACAGTGAGAACGTCACACACATAAACAGTGAGAATGTCACACACATAAACAGTGAGAACATCACACCCATAAACAGTGAGAATGACACACCCATAAACAGTGCAAACATCACCCATAAACAGTGAGAACCTCACACCCATAAAGAGTGTGAACATCACACCCAAAAACAGTGTGAACGTCACACACATAAATGGTGAGAACGTCACACCCATAAACAGTGAGAACGACACACCCATAAACAGTGTGAACATCACATCCATAAACAGTGAGAACATCACACCCATAAACAGTATGAACGTCACACCCATAAACAGTGAGAACGTCACACCCATAAACAGTGAGAACGTCACACCCATGAACAGTGAGAACGTCACACCCATAAACAGTGTGAATGCCACACCCATAAACAGCGAAAAAGTCACACCCATAATCAGTGGATGTCACACCCATAAATAGTGAGAAGGCACACCGATAATCAGTGAGACCGTCAAAACGATAAACAGTGTGAACGACACACCCATAAACAGTGTGAATGTCACACCCAAAAACAGTGTGAATGTCACACCCAAAAACAGTGTGAACATCACACCCAAAAACAGTGTGAACATCACACACATAAACAGTGGGAACGTCACACCCATGAACATTGTGAATGTCACACCCACATACAATGTGAACGTCACACCCAAAACCAATGTGAACATCACACACAAAAGCAGTGAGAACGTCACACACAAAAACAGTGTGAACGTCACATCCATAAACAGTGTGGATGTCACACCCATTAAAAGTCTGAACATCACACCCATAAACAGTGTCAACATAACACGCAAAATCAGTACGAAATCACACCCAAAAAAGCATGAATGTCACACCGATAAACAGTGAGAATGTCACACCCATAACAGTAAGAACGTCAAACCCATATACAGTGAGCATGGCAATCCCAACAACAGTGTGAACCACAGACCCATAAACAGTGAGACGGTTAAACCGATTAGCAGTGAGAATGTCACACCCATAAACAGTGTGAATGTCACACCCATAAACAGGGTTAAAATTACACCCAAAAACAGTGTGAACATCACACCCAAAAACAGTATGAACGTAACACACATAAACAGTGTGAACATCACATCCAAAAACAGTGTGAACATCACACCCAAAAACTGTGTGAATGTCACACCCATAAACAGTCTGAACATCACACCCAAAAACAGTGTGAATGTCACACCCAAAAAACAGTGTGAACATCACACCCAAAAACAGTGTGAACATCACACCCATAAACAGTGCAAACGTCACACACATAAACAGTGTGAACATCACACCCATAAACAGTGTGAGGGTTAAACAAATAAACAGTGAGAACGTCACACCCATAAGCAGTGAGAACGTCACACCCATAAGCAGTGAGAACGTCACACCCATAAACAGTGTGAATGCCACACCCATAAACAGTGAGAACGTCAAACCCATCAACTGTGTGAACGACACACCCATAAACAGTGGGACGGTTAAACCCATAAACAGTGTGGATATCACACCCATTAAAAGTCTGAACATCACACCCATAAACAGTGTCAACATCACACGCAAAAACAGTATGAACATCACACCCAAAAAAGCCTGAATGTCACACCCATAAACAGTGAGAACGTCAAACACATAAACAGTGAGAAGTCACACCCATAAATAGTTAGAAGGCCCACCGATAATCAGTGAAAAGGTCAAACACATAAACAGTGTGAACGACACACCCATAAACAGTGGGACGGTTAAACAAATAAACAGTGAGATCGTCACACCTATAAAGAGTGTGAACATCACACCCAAAAACAGTATGAACGTCACACACATAAATGGTGAGAACGTCACACCCATAAACAGTGAGAAGGACACACCCATAAACAGTGAGAACATCACACCCAAAAACAGTGTGAACGTCACACCCATAAACAGTGTGAACGTCACACCCATATACAGTGAGAATGTCACACCCATGAACAGTGTGAATGTCACACCCATAAACAGTGAGAATGTCACACCCATAAACAGTGAGAACGTCACACCCATGAACAGTGAGAACGTCACACCCATAAACAGTGTGAATGCCACACCCATAAACAGCGAAAAAGTCATACCCATAAACAGTGGATGTCACACCCATAAATAGTGAGAAGGCACACCGATAATCAGTGAGAACGTCAAACCCATAAACAGTGTGAATGACACACCCAAAAACAGTGTGAATGTCACACCCAAAAACAGTGTGAATGTCACACCCAAAAGCAGCGTGAACGTCACACCCATGAACATTGTGAATGTCACACCCACAAACAATGTGAACGTCACACCCAAAACCAATGTGAACATCACACACAAAAACAGTGAGAACGTCACACACAAAAACAGTGTGAACGTCACACCCACAAACAGTGTGGATGTCACACCCATTAAAAGTCTGAACATCACACCCATAAACAGTGTCAACATCACATGCAAAAACAGTATGAACAAAACACTCAAAAAAGCGCGAATGTCACACCCATAAACATGGAGAATGTAACAACCAAGAACAGTGTGAACATCACACTGATAAACAGTGAGAATGTCACACCCATAAACAGTGAAAATGTCAAACCCATAAACAGTGAGAATGTCAATCCCATAAACAGTGTGAACGACAGACCCATAAACATTGAGACGGTTAAACCGATTAGCAGTGAGAACATCACAATGATAAACAGTGAGAATGTCACACCCATAAACAGTGAGAACGTCAAACCCATAAACAGTGTGAATGTCACACCCATAAACAGTGTGAAAATCACACCCAAAAACAGTGTGAACGTCACACACATAAACAGTGAGAATGTCACACACATAAACAGTGAGAACGTCACACCCATAAACAGTGAGAATGCCACACCCATAAACAGCGAAAAAGTCACACCCATAATCAGTGGATGTCACACCCATAAATAGTGAGAAGGCACACCGATAATCAGTGAGACCGTCAAAACGATAAACAGTGTGAACGACACACCCATAAACAGTGTGAATGTCACACCCAAAAACAGTGTGAATGTCACACCCAAAAACAGTGTGAACATCACACCCAAAAACAGTGTGAACATCACACCCATAAACAGTGAGAATGACACACCCATAAACAGTGCAAACATCACCCATAAACAGTGAGAACCTCACACCCATAAAGAGTGTGAACATCACACCCAAAAACAGTGTGAACGTCACACACATAAATGGTGAGAACGTCACACCCATAAACAGTGAGAACGACACACCCATAAACAGTGTGAACATCACATCCATAAACAGTGAGAACATCACACCCATAAACAGTGTGAATGTCACACCCATAAACAGTGAGAACGTCACACCCATAAACATTGAGAACGTCACACCCATGAACAGTGAGAACGTCACACCCATAAACAGTGAGAATGCCACACCCATAAACAGCGAAAAAGTCACACCCATAATCAGTGGATGTCACACCCATAAATAGTGAGGAGGCACACCGATAATCAGTGAGACCGTCAAAACGATAAACAGTGTGAACGACACACCCATAAACAGTGTGAATGTCACACCCAAAAACAGTGTGAACATCACTCCCAAAAACAGTGTGAATGTCACACCCAAAAAACAGTGCGAACATCACACCCAAAAACAGTGTGAACATCACACCCATAAACAGTGTGAGGGTTAAACAAATAAACAGTGAGAACGTCACACCCATAAGCAGTGAGAACGTCACACCCATAAGCAGTGAGAACGTCACACCCATAAACAGTGTGAATGCCACACCCATAAACAGTGAGAACGTCAAACCCATCAACTGTGTGAACGACACACCCATAAACAGTGGGACGGTTAAACCCATAAACAGTGTGGATATCACACCCATTAAAAGTCTGAACATCACACCCATAAACAGTGTCAACATCACACGCAAAAACAGTATGAACATCACACCCAAAAAAGCCTGAATGTCACACCCATAAACAGTGAGAACGTCAAACACATAAACAGTGAGAAGTCACACCCATAAATAGTGAGAAGGCCCACCGATAATCAGTGAAAAGGTCAAACACATAAACAGTGTGAACGACACACCAATAAACAGTGGGACGGTTAAACAAATAAACAGTGAGATCGTCACACCTATAAAGAGTGTGAACATCACACCCAAAAACAGTATGAACGTCACACACATAAATGGTGAGAATGTCACACCCATAAACAGTGAGAACGACACACCCATAAACAGTGAGAACATCACACCCAAAAACAGTGTGAACGTCACACCCATAAACAGTGTGAACGTCACACCCATATACAGTGAGAATGTCACACCCATAAACAGTGAGAATGTCACACCCATAAACAGTGAGAACGTCACACCCATAAACAGTGAGAACGTCACACCCATAAACAGTGTGAATGCCACACCCATAAACAGCGAAAAAGTCACACCCATAAACAGTGGATGTCACACCCATAAATAGTGAGAAGGCACACCGATAATCAGTGAGAACGTCAAACCCATAAACAGTGTGAATGACACACCCAAAAACAGTGTGAATGTCACACCCAAAAACAGTGTGAATGTCACACCCAAAAGCAGCGTGAACGTCACACCCATGAACATTGTGAATGTCACACCCACAAACAATGTGAACGTCACACCCAAAACCAATGTGAACATCACACACAAAAACAGTGAGAACGTCACACACAAAAACAGTGTGAACATCACACCCATAAACAGTGTGGATGTCACACCCATTAAAAGTCTGAACATCACACCCATAAACAGTGTCAACATCACACGCAAAAACAGTATGAACAAAAGACTAAAAAAAGCGTGAATGTCACACCCATAAACATGGAGAATGTCACACCCATAAACAGTGAAAACGTCAAACCCATAAACAGTGAGAACGTCAAACCCATAAACAGTGTGAATGTCACACCCATAAACAGTGTGAAAATCACACCCAAAAACAGTGTGAACGTCACACACATAAACAGTGAGAATGTCACACACATAAACAGTGAGAACGTCACACCCATAAACAGTGAGAATGACACACCCATAAACAGTGCAAACATCACCCATAAACAGTGAGAACCTCACACCCATAAAGAGTGTGAACATCACACCCAAAAACAGTGTGAACTTCACACAAATAAATGGTGAGAACGTCACACCCATAAACAGTGAGAACGACACACCCATAAACAGTGTGAACATCACACCCATAAACAGTGAGAACGTTACACCATGAACAGTGAGAATGCCACACCCATAAACAGCGAAAAAGTCACACCCATAATCAGTGGATGTCACACCCATAAATAGTGAGAAGGCACACCGATAATCAGTGAGACCGTCAAAACGATAAACAGTGTGAACGACACACCCATAAACAGTGTGAATGTCACACCCAAAAACAGTGTGAACATCACACCCAAAAACAGTGTGAACGTCACACCCAAAAACAGTGTGAATGTCACACCCAAAAACAGTGTGAATGTCACACCCAAAAACAGTGTGAACATCACACCCAAAAACAGTGTGAACATCACATCCATAAACAGTGAGAACATCACACCCATAAACAGTATGAACGTCACACCCATAAACAGTGAGAACGTCACACCCATAAACAGTGAGAACGTCACACCCATGAACAGTGAGAACGTCACACCCATAAACAGTGTGAATGCCACACCCATAAACAGCGAAAAAGTCACACCCATAATCAGTGGATGTCACACCCATAAATAGTGAGAAGGCACACCGATAATCAGTGAGACCGTCAAAACGATAAACAGTGTGAACGACACACCCATAAACAGTGTGAATGTCACACCCAAAAACAGTGTGAATGTCACACCCAAAAACAGTGTGAACATCACACCCAAAAACAGTGTGAACATCACACACATAAACAGTGGGAACGTCACACCCATGAACATTGTGAATGTCACACCCACATACAATGTGAACGTCACACCCAAAACCAATGTGAACATCACACACAAAAGCAGTGAGAACGTCACACACAAAAACAGTGTGAACGTCACATCCATAAACAGTGTGGATGTCACACCCATTAAAAGTCTGAACATCACACCCATAAACAGTGTCAACATAACACGCAAAATCAGTACGAAATCACACCCAAAAAAGCATGAATGTCACACCGATAAACAGTGAGAATGTCACACCCATAACAGTAAGAACGTCAAACCCATATACAGTGAGCATGGCAATCCCAACAACAGTGTGAACCACAGACCCATAAACAGTGAGACGGTTAAACCGATTAGCAGTGAGAATGTCACACCCATAAACAGTGTGAATGTCACACCCATAAACAGGGTTAAAATTACACCCAAAAACAGTGTGAACATCACACCCAAAAACAGTATGAACGTAACACACATAAACAGTGTGAACATCACATCCAAAAACAGTGTGAACATCACACCCAAAAACTGTGTGAATGTCACACCCATAAACAGTCTGAACATCACACCCAAAAACAGTGTGAATGTCACACCCAAAAAACAGTGTGAACATCACACCCAAAAACAGTGTGAACATCACACCCATAAACAGTGCAAACGTCACACACATAAACAGTGTGAACATCACACCCATAAACACTGAGAACGTCACACACATAAACAGTCTGAACATCACTTCCAAAAACAGTGTGAACATCACTCACAAAGACAGTGTGAACGTCACACCCAAAAACAGTGTGAACATCACACCCATAAACATTGCGAACGTCACACACATAAACAGTGAGAATATCACTCCCATAAACAGTGAGAACAACACACACATAAACAGTGAGAACGACACACCCATAAACAGTGTGAACATCACATCCATAAACAGTGTGAACATCACACCCAAAAACAGTATGAACATCACACCCATAAACAGTGAGAACGTCACACCTATAAACAGTGTTAACGTCACACCCATAAACATTGAGAACGTCACACCCATAAACAGTGAGAACGTCACACCCATAAACAGTGATAATGACACACCCATAAACAGTGAGAAAGTCACTTCCATAAATAGTGAGAAGGCACACCGATAATCAGTGAGAACGTCAAACCCATAAACAGTGAGAACGTCAATCCCATAAACAGTGTGAACGACAGACCCGTAAACAGTGAGACGGTTAAACCGATTAGCAGTGAGAACGTCACACCCATAAACAGTGAGAATGTCACACCCTAAACAGTGTGAAAATCACACCCAAAAACAGGGTGAACATCACATCCAAAAACAGTGTGAACATCACACCCAAAAACATTGTGAACGTCACAGCCAAAAACAGTGTGAACATCACACCCATAAACATTGCGAACGTCACACACATAAACAGTGAGAACATCACACACATAAACAGTGAGAACATCACACCCATAAACAGTGAGAACGACACACCCATAAACAGTGTGAATATCACTTCCATAAACAGTGTGAACATCACACCCAAAAACAGGGAGAACATCACACCCATAAACAGTGTGAACATCACACCCATAAACAGTGTGAATGTCACACCAAAAACAGTGTGAATGTCACACCCAAAAACAGTGTGAACATCACACCCAAAAACAGTGTGAACGTCACACACATAAACAGTGGGAACGTCACACCCATGAACATTGTGAATGTCACACCCACAAACAATGTGAACGTCACACCCAAAACCAATGTGAACATCACACACAAAAACAGTGAGAACGTCACACACAAAAACAGTGTGAACGTCACACCCATAAACAGTGTGGATGTCACACCCATTAAAAGTCTGAACATCACACCCATAAATAGTGTCAACATCACACGCAAAAACAGTATGAACAAAACACTCAAAAAAGCGTGAATGTCACACCCATAAACATGGAGAATGTAACAACCAAGAACAGTGAGAACATCACACTGATAAACAGTGAGAATGTCACACCCATAAACAGTGTGGATGTCACACCCATTAAAAGTCTGAACATCACACCCATAAACAGTGTCAACATAACACGCAAAATCAGTACGAACATCACACCCAAAAAAGCATGAATGTCACACCGATAAACAGTGAGAATGCCACACCCATAACGGTAAGAACGTCAAACCCATATACAGTGAGCATGGCAATCCCAACAACAGTGTGAACCACAGACCCATAAACAGTGAGACGGTTAAACCGATTAGCAGTGAGAATGTCACACCCATAAACAGTGTGAATGTCACACCCATAAACAGGGTTAAAATTACACCCAAAAACAGTGTGAACATCACACCCAAAAACAGTATGAACGTAACACACATAAACAGTGTGAACATCACATCCAAAAACAGTGTGAACATCACACCCAAAAACTGTGTGAATGTCACACCCATAAACAGTCTGAACATCACACCCAAAAACAGTGTGAATGTCACACCCAAAAAACAGTGTGAACATCACACCCAAAAACAGTGTGAACATCACACCCATAAACAGTGCAAACGTCACACACATAAACAGTGTGAACATCACACCCATAAACACTGAGAACGTCACACACATAAACAGTCTGAACATCACTTCCAAAAACAGTGTGAACATCACACACAAAGACAGTGTGAACGTCACACCCAAAAACAGTGTGAACATCACACCCATAAACAGTGCAAACGTCACACACATAAACAGTGTGAACATCACACCCATAAACACTGAGAACGTCACACACATAAACAGTCTGAACATCACTTCCAAAAACAGTGTGAACATCACTCACAAAGACAGTGTGAACGTCACACCCAAAAACAGTGTGAACATCACACCCATAAACATTGCGAACGTCACACACATAAACAGTGAGAATATCACTCCCATAAACAGTGAGAACAACACACACATAAACAGTGAGAACGACACACCCATAAACAGTGTGAACATCACATCCATAAACAGTGTGAACATCACACCCAAAAACAGTATGAACATCACACCCATAAACAGTGAGAACGTCACACCCATAAACAGTGTTAACGTCACACCCATAAACATTGAGAACGTCACACCCATAAACAGTGAGAACGTCACACCCATAAACAGTGATAATGACACACCCATAAACAGTGAGAAAGTCACTTCCATAAATAGTGAGAAGGCACACCGATAATCAGTGAGAACGTCAAACCCATAAACAGTGAGAACGTCAATCCCATAAACAGTGTGAACGACAGACCCGTAAACAGTGAGACGGTTAAACCGATTAGCAGTGAGAACGTCACACCCATAAACAGTGAGAATGTCACACCCTAAACAGTGTGAAAATCACACCCAAAAACAGAGTGAACATCACATCCAAAAACAGTGTGAACATCACACCCAAAAACATTGTGAACGTCACAGCCAAAAACAGTGTGAACATCACACCCATAAACATTGCGAACGTCACACACATAAACAGTGAGAACATCACACACATAAACAGTGAGAACATCACACCCATAAACAGTGAGAACGACACACCCATAAACAGTGTGAATATCACTTCCATAAACAGTGTGAACATCACACCCAAAAACAGTATGAACATCACACCCATAAACAGTGTTAACGTCACAACCATAAACAGTGAGAACGTCACACCCATAAACAGTGAGAACGTCACACCCATAAACAGTGTGAACGACACACCCATAAACAGTGAGAACATCACACCCATAAACAGTGTGAACATCACACCCATAAACAGTGTGAGGGTTAAACAAATAAACAGTGAGAACGTCAAACCCATAAACAGTGTGAATGACACACCCAAAAACAGTGTGAATGTCACACCCAAAAACAGTGTGAATGTCACACCCAAAAGCAGCGTGAACGTCACACCCATGAACATTGTGAATGTCACACCCACAAACAATGTGAACGTCACACCCAAAACCAATGTGAACATCACACACAAAAACAGTGAGAACGTCACACACAAAAACAGTGTGAACGTCACACCCATAAACAGTGTGGATGTCACACCCATTAAAAGTCTGAACATCACACCCATAAACAGTGTCAACATCACACGCAAAAACAGTATGAACAAAACACTCAAAAAAGCGTGAATGTCACACCCATAAACATGGAGAATGTAACAACCAAGAACAGTGAGAACATCACACTGATAAACAGTGAGAATGTCACACCCATAAACAGTGAAAACGTCAAACCCATAAACAGTGAGAATGTCAATCCCATAAACAGTGTGAACGACAGACCCATAAACAGTGAGATGGTTAAACCGATTAGCAGTGAGAACATCACAATGATAAACAGTGAGAACGTCAAACCCATAAACAGTGAGAACGTCACACACATAAACAGTGAGAATGTCACACACATAAACAGTGAGAACATCACACCCATAAACAGTGAGAATGACACACCCATAAACAGTGCAAACATCACCCATAAACAGTGAGAACCTCACACCCATAAAGAGTGTGAACATCACACCCAAAAACAGTGTGAACGTCACACACATAAATGGTGAGAACGTCACACCCATAAACAGTGAGAACGACACACCCATAAACAGTGTGAACATCACATCCATAAACAGTGAGAACATCACACCCATAAACAGTATGAACGTCACACCCATAAACAGTGAGAACGTCACACCCATAAACAGTGAGAACGTCACACCCATGAACAGTGAGAACGTCACACCCATAAACAGTGTGAATGCCACACCCATAAACAGCGAAAAAGTCACACCCATAATCAGTGGATGTCACACCCATAAATAGTGAGAAGGCACACCGATAATCAGTGAGACCGTCAAAACGATAAACAGTGTGAACGACACACCCATAAACAGTGTGAATGTCACACCCAAAAACAGTGTGAATGTCACACCCAAAAACAGTGTGAACATCACACCCAAAAACAGTGTGAACATCACACACATAAACAGTGGGAACGTCACACCCATGAACATTGTGAATGTCACACCCACATACAATGTGAACGTCACACCCAAAACCAATGTGAACATCACACACAAAAGCAGTGAGAACGTCACACACAAAAACAGTGTGAACGTCACATCCATAAACAGTGTGGATGTCACACCCATTAAAAGTCTGAACATCACACCCATAAACAGTGTCAACATAACACGCAAAATCAGTACGAAATCACACCCAAAAAAGCATGAATGTCACACCGATAAACAGTGAGAATGTCACACCCATAACAGTAAGAACGTCAAACCCATATACAGTGAGCATGGCAATCCCAACAACAGTGTGAACCACATGCCCATAAACAGTGAGACGGTTAAACCGATTAGCAGTGAGAATGTCACACCCATAAACAGTGTGAATGTCACACCCATAAACAGGGTTAAAATTACACCCAAAAACAGTGTGAACATCACACCCAAAAACAGTATGAACGTAACACACATAAACAGTGTGAACATCACATCCAAAAACAGTGTGAACATCACACCCAAAAACTGTGTGAATGTCACACCCATAAACAGTCTGAACATCACACCCAAAAACAGTGTGAATGTCACACCCAAAAAACAGTGTGAACATCACACCCAAAAACAGTGTGAACATCACACCCATAAACAGTGCAAACGTCACACACATAAACAGTGTGAACATCACACCCATAAACAGTGTGAGGGTTAAACAAATAAACAGTGAGAACGTCACACCCATAAGCAGTGAGAACATCACACACATAAACAGTGAGAACATCACACCCATAAACAGTGAGAACGACACACCCATAAACAGTGTGAATATCACTTCCATAAACAGTGTGAACATCACACCCAAAAACAGTATGAACATCACACCCATAAACAGTGTTAACATCACAACCATAAACAGTGAGAACGTCACACCCATAAACAGTGAGAACGTCACACCCATAAACAGTGTGAACGACACACCCATAAACAGTGAGAACATCACACCCATAAACAGTGTGAACATCACACCCATAAACAGTGTGAGGGTTAAACAAATAAACAGTGAGAACGTCAAACCCATAAACAGTGTGAATGACACACCCAAAAACAGTGTGAATGTCACACCCAAAAACAGTGTGAATGTCACACCCAAAAGCAGCGTGAACGTCACACCCATGAACATTGTGAATGTCACACCCACAAACAATGTGAACGTCACACCCAAAACCAATGTGAACATCACACACAAAAACAGTGAGAACGTCACACACAAAAACAGTGTGAACGTCACACCCATAAACAGTGTGGATGTCACACCCATTAAAAGTCTGAACATCACACCCATAAACAGTGTCAACATCACACGCAAAAACAGTATGAACAAAACACTCAAAAAAGCGTGAATGTCACACCCATAAACATGGAGAATGTAACAACCAAGAACAGTGAGAACATCACACTGATAAACAGTGAGAATGTCACACCCATAAACAGTGAAAACGTCAAACCCATAAACAGTGAGAATGTCAATCCCATAAACAGTGTGAACCACATGCCCATAAACAGTGAGACGGTTAAACCGATTAGCAGTGAGAATGTCACACCCATAAACAGTGTGAATGTCACACCCATAAACAGGGTTAAAATTACACCCAAAAACAGTGTGAACATCACACCCAAAAACAGTATGAACGTAACACACATAAACAGTGTGAACATCACATCCAAAAACAGTGTGAACATCACACCCAAAAACTGTGTGAATGTCACACCCATAAACAGTCTGAACATCACACCCAAAAACAGTGTGAATGTCACACCCAAAAAACAGTGTGAACATCACACCCAAAAACAGTGTGAACATCACACCCATAAACAGTGCAAACGTCACACACATAAACAGTGTGAACATCACACCCATAAACAGTGTGAGGGTTAAACAAATAAACAGTGAGAACGTCACACCCATAAGCAGTGAGAACATCACACACATAAACAGTGAGAACATCACACCCATAAACAGTGAGAACGACACACCCATAAACAGTGTGAATATCACTTCCATAAACAGTGTGAACATCACACCCAAAAACAGTATGAACATCACACCCATAAACAGTGTTAACGTCACAACCATAAACAGTGAGAACGTCACACCCATAAACAGTGAGAACGTCACACCCATAAACAGTGTGAACGACACACCCATAAACAGTGAGAACATCACACCCATAAACAGTGAGAACGTCACACACATAAACAGTGAGAATGTCACACACATAAACAGTGAGAACATCACACCCATAAACAGTGAGAATGACACACCCATAAACAGTGCAAACATCACCCATAAACAGTGAGAACCTCACACCCATAAAGAGTGTGAACATCACACCCAAAAACAGTGTGAACGTCACACACATAAATGGTGAGAACGTCACACCCATAAACAGTGAGAACGACACACCCATAAACAGTGTGAACATCACATCCATAAACAGTGAGAACATCACACCCATAAACAGTATGAACGTCACACCCATAAACAGTGAGAACGTCACACCCATAAACAGTGAGAACGTCACACCCATGAACAGTGAGAACGTCACACCCATAAACAGTGTGAATGCCACACCCATAAACAGCGAAAAAGTCACACCCATAATCAGTGGATGTCACACCCATAAATAGTGAGAAGGCACACCGATAATCAGTGAGACCGTCAAAACGATAAACAGTGTGAACGACACACCCATAAACAGTGTGAATGTCACACCCAAAAACAGTGTGAATGTCACACCCAAAAACAGTGTGAACATCACACCCAAAAACAGTGTGAACATCACACACATAAACAGTGGGAACGTCACACCCATGAACATTGTGAATGTCACACCCACATACAATGTGAACGTCACACCCAAAACCAATGTGAACATCACACACAAAAGCAGTGAGAACGTCACACACAAAAACAGTGTGAACGTCACATCCATAAACAGTGTGGATGTCACACCCATTAAAAGTCTGAACATCACACCCATAAACAGTGTCAACATAACACGCAAAATCAGTATGAAATCACACCCAAAAAAGCATGAATGTCACACCGATAAACAGTGAGAATGTCACACCCATAACAGTAAGAACGTCAAACCCATATACAGTGAGCATGGCAATCCCAACAACAGTGTGAACCACATGCCCATAAACAGTGAGACGGTTAAACCGATTAGCAGTGAGAATGTCACACCCATAAACAGTGTGAATGTCACACCCATAAACAGGGTTAAAATTACACCCAAAAACAGTGTGAACATCACACCCAAAAACAGTATGAACGTAACACACATAAACAGTGTGAACATCACATCCAAAAACAGTGTGAACATCACACCCAAAAACTGTGTGAATGTCACACCCATAAACAGTCTGAACATCACACCCAAAAACAGTGTGAATGTCACACCCAAAAAACAGTGTGAACATCACACCCAAAAACAGTGTGAACATCACACCCATAAACAGTGCAAACGTCACACACATAAACAGTGTGAACATCACACCCATAAACAGTGTGAGGGTTAAACAAATAAACAGTGAGAACGTCACACCCATAAGCAGTGAGAACGTCACACCCATAAGCAGTGAGAACGTCACACCCATAAACAGTGTGAATGCCACACCCATAAACAGTGAGAACGTCAAACCCATCAACTGTGTGAACGACACACCCATAAACAGTGGGACGGTTAAACCCATAAACAGTGTGGATATCACACCCATTAAAAGTCTGAACATCACACCCATAAACAGTGTCAACATCACACGCAAAAACAGTATGAACATCACACCCAAAAAAACCTGAATGTCACACCCATAAACAGTGAGAACGTCAAACACATAAACAGTGAGAAGTCACACCCATAAATAGTGAGAAGGCCCACCGATAATCAGTGAAAAGGTCAAACACATAAACAGTGTGAACGACACACCCATAAACAGTGGGACGGTTAAACAAATAAACAGTGAGATCGTCACACCTATAAAGAGTGTGAACATCACACCCAAAAACAGTATGAACGTCACACACATAAATGGTGAGAACGTCACACCCATAAACAGTGAGAACGACACACCCATAAACAGTGAGAACATCACACCCAAAAACAGTGTGAACGTCACACCCATAAACAGTGTGAACGTCACACCCATATACAGTGAGAATGTCACACCCATGAACAGTGTGAATGTCACACCCATAAACAGTGAGAATGTCACACCCATAAACAGTGAGAACGTCACACCCATGAACAGTGAGAACGTCACACCCATAAACAGTGTGAATGCCACACCCATAAACAGCGAAAAAGTCATACCCATAAACAGTGGATGTCACACCCATAAATAGTGAGAAGGCACACCGAAAATCAGTGAGAACGTCAAACCCATAAACAGTGTGAATGACACACCCAAAAACAGTGTGAATGTCACACCCAAAAACAGTGTGAATGTCACACCCAAAAGCAGCGTGAACGTCACACCCATGAACATTGTGAATGTCACACCCACAAACAATGTGAACGTCACACCCAAAACCAATGTGAACATCACACACAAAAACAGTGAGAACGTCACACACAAAAACAGTGTGAACGTCACACCCACAAACAGTGTGGATGTCACACCCATTAAAAGTCTGAACATCACACCCATAAACAGTGTCAACATCACAAGCAAAAACAGTATGAACAAAACACTCAAAAAAGCGTGAATGTCACACCCATAAACATGGAGAATGTAACAACCAAGAACAGTGTGAACATCACACTGATAAACAGTGAGAATGTCACACCCATAAACAGTGAGAATGTCAATCCCATAAACAGTGTGAACGACAGACCCATAAACAGTGAGACGGTTAAACCGATTAGCAGTGAGAACATCACAATGATAAACAGTGAGAATGTCACACCCATAAACAGTGAGAACGTCAAACCCATAAACAGTGTGAATGTCACACCCATAAACAGTGTGAAAATCACACCCAAAAACAGTGTGAACGTCACACACATAAACAGTGAGAATGTCACACACATAAACAGTGAGAACGTCACACCCATAAACAGTGAGAATGACACACCCATAAACAGTGCAAACATCACCCATAAACGGTGAGAACCTCACACCCATAAAGAGTGTGAACATCACACCCAAAAACAGTGTGAACGTCACACACATAAATGGTGAGAACGTCACACCCATAAACAGTGAGAACGACACACCCATAAACAGTGTGAACATCACATCCATAAACAGTGAGAACATCACACCCATAAACAGTGTGAACGTCACACCCATAAACAGTGAGAACGTCACACCCATAAACATTGAGAACGTCACACCCATGAACAGTGAGAACGTCACACCCATAAACAGTGAGAATGCCACACCCATAAACAGCGAAAAAGTCACACCCATAATCAGTGGATGTCACACCCATAAATAGTGAGAAGGCACACCGATAATCAGTGAGACCGTCAAAATGATAAACAGTGTGAACGACACACCCATAAACAGTGTGAATGTCACACCCAAAAACAGTGTGAATGTCACACCCAAAAACAGTGTGAACATCACACCCAAAAACAGTGTGAACATCACACCCATAAACAGTGAGAATGACACACCCATAAACAGTGCAAACATCACCCATAAACAGTGAGAACCTCACACCCATAAAGAGTGTGAACATCACACCCAAAAACAGTGTGAACGTCACACACATAAATGGTGAGAACGTCACACCCATAAACAGTGAGAACGACACACCCATAAACAGTGTGAACATCACATCCATAAACAGTGAGAACATCACACCCATAAACAGTGTGAATGTCACACCCAAAAACAGTGTGAACATCACACCCAAAAACAGTGTGAATGTCACACCCAAAAAACAGTGTGAACATCACACCCAAAAACAGTGTGAACATCACACCCATAAACAGTGCAAACGTCACACACATAAACAGTGTGAACATCACACCCATAAACAGTGTGAGGGTTAAACAAATAAACAGTGAGAACGTCACACCCATAAGCAGTGAGAACGTCACACCCATAAGCAGTGAGAACGTCACACCCATAAACAGTGTGAATGCCACACCCATAAACAGTGAGAACGTCAAACCCATCAACTGTGTGAACGACACACCCATAAACAGTGGGACGGTTAAACCCATAAACAGTGTAGATATCACACCCATTAAAAGTCTGAACATCACACCCATAAACAGTGTCAACATCACACGCAAAAACAGTATGAACATCACACCCAAAAAAGCCTGAATGTCACACCCATAAACAGTGAGAACGTCAAACACATAAACAGTGAGAAGTCACACCCATAAATAGTGGGAAGGCCCACCGATAATCAGTGAAAAGGTCAAACACATAAACAGTGTGAACGACACACCAATAAACAGTGGGACGGTTAAACAAATAAACAGTGAGATCGTCACACCTATAAAGAGTGTGAACATCACACCCAAAAACAGTATGAACGTCACACACATAAATGGTGAGAACGTCACACCCATAAACAGTGAGAACGACACACCCATAAACAGTGAGAACATCACACCCAAAAACAGTGTGAACGTCACACACATAAACAGTGTGAACGTCACACCCATATACAGTGAGAATGTCACACCCATGAACAGTGTGAATGTCACACCCATAAACAGTGAGAATGTCACACCCATAAACAGTGAGAACGTCACACCCATGAACAGTGAGAACGTCACACCCATAAACAGTGTGAATGCCACACCCATAAACAGCGAAAAAGTCACACCCATAAACAGTGGATGTCACACCTATAAATAGTGAGAAGGCACACCGATAATCAGTGAGAACGTCAAACCCATAAACAGTGTGAATGACACACCCAAAAACAGTGTGAATGTCACACCCAAAAGCAGCGTGAACGTCACACCCATGAACATTGTGAATGTCACACCCACAAACAATGTGAACGTCACACCCAAAACCAATGTGAACATCACACACAAAAACAGTGAGAACGTCACACACAAAAACAGTGTGAACGTCACACCCATAAACAGTGTGGATGTCACACCCATTAAAAGTCTGAACATCACACCCATAAACAGTGTCAACATCACATGCAAAAACAGTATGAACAAAACACTCAAAAAAGCGTGAATGTCACACCCATAAACATGGAGAATGTAACAACCAAGAACAGTGTGAACATCACACCCATAAACAGTGAGAATGTCACACCCATAAACAGTGAAAACGTCAAACCCATAAACAGTGAGAATGTCAATCCCATAAACAGTGTGAATGTCACACCCATAAACAGTGTGAAAATCACACCCAGAAACAGTGTGAACGTCACACACATAAACAGTGAGAATGTCACACACATAAACAGTGAGAACGTCGCACCCATAAACAGTGAGAATGACACACCCATAAACAGTGCAAACATCACCCATAAACAGTGAGAACCTCACACCCATAAAGAGTGTGAACATCACACCCAAAAACAGTGTGAACGTCACACACATAAATGGTGAGAACGTCACACCCATAAACAGTGAGAACGACACACCCATAAACAGTGTGAACGTCACACCCATAAACAGTGAGAACGTCACACCCATAAACATTGAGAACGTCACACCCATGAACAGTGAGAACGTCACACCCATAAACAGTGAGAATGCCACACCCATAAACAGCGAAAAAGTCACACCCATAATCAGTGGATGTCACACCCATAAATAGTGAGAAGGCACACCGATAAGCAGTGAGACCGTCAAAACGATAAACAGTGTGAACGACACACCCATAAACAGTGTGAATGTCACACCCAAAAACAGTGTGAATGTCACACCCAAAAACAGTGTGAACATCACACCCAAAAACAGTGTGAACATCACACCCATAAACAGTGAGAATGACACACCCATAAACAGTGCAAACATCACCCATAAACAGTGAGAACCTCACACCCATAAAGAGTGTGAACATCACACCCAAAAACAGTGTGAACGTCACACACATAAATGGTGAGAACGTCACACCCATAAACAGTGAGAACGACACACCCATAAACAGTGTGAACATCACATCCATAAACAGTGAGAACATCACACCCATAAACAGTGTGAACGTCACACCCATAAACAGTGAGAACATCACACCCATAAACATTGAGAACGTCACACCCATGAATAGTGAGAACGTCACACCCATAAACAGTGAGAATGCCACACCCATAAACAGCGAAAAAGTCACACCCATAATCAGTGGATGTCACACCCATAAATAGTGAGAAGGCACACCGATAATCAGTGAGACCGTCAAAACGATAAACAGTGTGAACGACACACCCATAAACAGTGTGAATGTCACACCCAAAAACAGTGTGAATGTCACACCCAAAAACAGTGTGAACATCACACCCAAAAACAGTGTGAACATCACACACATAAACAGTGGGAACGTCACACCCATGAACATTGTGTATGTCACACCCACATACAATGTGAACGTCACACCCAAAACCAATGTGAACATCACACACAAAAGCAGTGAGAACGTCACACACAAAAACAGTGTGAACGTCACATCCATAAACAGTGTGGATGTCACACCCATTAAAAGTCTGAACATCACACCCATAAACAGTGTCAACATAACACGCAAAATCAGTACGAAATCACACCCAAAAAAGCATGAATGTCACACCGATAAACAGTGAGAATGTCACACCCATAACAGTAAGAACGTCAAACGCATATACAGTGAGCATGGCAATCCCAACAACAGTGTGAACCACAGACCCATAAACAGTGAGACGGTTAAACCGATTAGCAGTGAGAATGTCACACCCATAAACAGTGTGAATGTCACACCCATAAACAGGGTTAAAATTACACCCAAAAACAGTGTGAACATCACACCCAAAAAACACTATGAACGTAACACACATAAACAGTGTGAACATCACATCCAAAAACAGTGTGAACATCACACCCAAAAACTGTGTGAATGTCACACCCATAAACAGTCTGAACATCACACCCAAAAACAGTGTGAATGTCACACCCAAAAAACAGTGTGAACATCACACCCAAAAACAGTGTGAACATCACACCCATAAACAGTGCAAACGTCACACACATAAACAGTGTGAACATCACACCCATAAACACTGAGAACGTCACACACATAAACAGTCTGAACATCACTTCCAAAAACAGTGTGAACATCACACACAAAGACAGTGTGAACGTCACACCCAAAAACAGTGTGAACATCACACCCATAAACATTGCGAACGTCACACACATAAACAGTGAGATTATCACTCCCATAAACAGTGAGAACAACACACACATAAACAGTGAGAACGACACACCCATAAACAGTGTGAACATCACACCCAAAAACAGTATGAACATCACACCCATAAACAGTGAGAACGTCACACCCATAAACATTGCGAACGTCACACACATAAACAGTGAGAACATCACACACATAATCAGTGAGAACATCACACCCATAAACAGTGAGAATGTCACACCCAAAAACAGTGTGAATGCCACACCCAAAAACAGTGTGAATATCACACCCATAAACATTGCGAACGTCACACACATAAACAGTGAGAACATCACACACATAAACAGTGAGAATGTCACACCCATCAACACTGAGAACATCAGAACCAAAAACAGTGAGAAGTCACAACCAAAAACGGAGGAAACGTCACACACATAAACAGAGAGAACGTCACTCCCATAAACAGTGTGAACGTCACACCCATAAACAGTGTGAATGTCACACTCAAAAACAGTGAGAACGTTACACACAAAAACAGTGTGAACGTCACACCCATAAACAGTGTGGATCTCACACCCATTAAAAGTCTGAAGAGAACACCCATAAACAGTGTCAACATCACACGCAAAAACAGTATGAACATAACACTCAAAAAAGCGTGAATGTCACAACCAAGAACAGTGAGAACGACAGACCCATAAACAGTGAGACGGTTAAACCGATTAGCAGTGAGAACGTCACACCCATAAACAGTGAGAATGTCACACCCATAAACAGTGTGAAAATCACACCCAAAAAGAGTGTGAACATCACACCCAAAAACAGTGTGAACGTCGCGCACATAAACAGTGAGAACGTCACACCCATAAACAGTGCAAACAACACCCACAAACAGTGAGAACCTCACACCCTATAAAGATTGTGAACATCACACCCAAAAACAGTGTGAACGTCACACACATAAATGGTGAGAACGTCACACCCATAAACAGTGAGAAGTCACACCCGTAAACAGTATGAACATCACACCCATAAACAGTGAGAACGTCACACCCATGAACAGTGAGAATGTCACACCCATAAACAGTGAGAATGTCACACCCATAAACAGTGTTAACGTCACACCCATAAACAGTGTGAACGTCACACCCATAAACAGTGTGAACGTCACACCCAAAAACAGTGTGAACATCACACCCAAAAACAGTGTGAACGTCACACACATAAACAGTGAGAATGTCACACCCATAAACATTGTGAATGTCACATCCATAAACAATGTGAACGTCACACCCAAAAACAATGTGAACATCACACCCAAAAACAGTGAGAACATCACACACATAAACAGTGAGAATGTCACACCCATAAACAGTGTGAATGTCACACCCATAAAAAGTCTGAACATCACACCCATAAACAGTGTCAACATCACACGCAAAAACAGTATGAACATCACACCCAAAAAAGCGTGAATGTCACACCCATAAACAGTCAGAACGTCACAACCAAAAACAGTGAGAACGTCACACCCATAAACAGTGAGAACGTCACACCCATGAACAGTGTGAATGCCACACCCAAAAACAGTGTGAATGCCACACCCAAAAACAGTGTGAACATCACACCCATAAACATTGCGAACGTCACACACATAAACAGTGAGAACATCACACACATAAACAGTGAGAAAGTCACACCCATCAACACTGAGAACATCAGAACCAAAAACAGTGAGAAGTCACAACCAAAAACGGAGGAAACGTCACACACATAAACAGTGAGAACGTCACTCCCATAAACAGTGTGAACGTCACACCCATAAACAGTGTGAATGTCACACTCAAAAACAGTGTGGATGTCACACCCATTAAAAGTCTGAAGATAACACCCAAAAACAGTGTGAACATGACACCCAAAAACAGTGTGAACGTCGCACACATAAACAGTGAGAACGTCACACCCATAAACAGTGAGAATGACACACCCATAAACAGTGCAAACAACACCCACAAACAGTGAGAACCTCACACCCATAAAGATTGTGAACATCACACCCAAAAACAGTGTGAACGTCACACAAATAAATGGTGAGAACGTCACACCCATAAACAGTGACAAGTCACATCCGTAAACAGTATGAACATCACACCCATAAACAGTGAGAACGTCACACCCATGAACAGTGAGAATGTCACACCCATAAACAGTGAGAATGTCACACCCATAAACAGTGAGAACGTCACACCCATAAACAGTGAGAACGTCACACCCATAAACAGTGTGAATGCCACACCCATAAACAGCGAAAAAGTCACACCCATAAACAGTGGATGTCACACCCATAAATAGTGAGAAGGCACACCGATAATCAGTGAGACCGTCAAACCCAAAAACAGTGAGAATGTCACACCCATAAACAGTGAGAATGTCACACCCATAAACAGTGAGAACGTCACACCCATAAAGAGTGCGAACGTCACACCCATAAACAGTGTGAATGTCACACCAAAAACAGTGTGAATGTCACACCCAAAAACAGTGTGAACATCACACCCAAAAACAGTGTGAACGTCACACACATAAACAGTGGGAACGTCACACCCATGAACATTGTGAATGTCACACCCACAAACAATGTGAACGTCACACCCAAAACCAATGTGAACATCACACACAAAAGCAGTGAGAACGTCACACACAAAAACAGTGTGAACGTCACACCCATAAACAGTGTGGATGTCACACCCATTAAAAGTCTGAACATCACACCCATAAACAGTGGCAACATAATACGCAAAATCAGTACGAACATCACACCCAAAAAGCATGAATGTCACACCGATAAACAGTGAGAATGTCAAACCCATAACAGTAAGAACGTCAAACGCATATACAGTGAGCATGGCAATCCCATCAACGGTGTGAACCACAGACCCATAAACAGTGAGACAGTTAAACCGATTAGCAGTGAGAATGTCACACCCATAAACAGTGTGAATGTCACACCCACAAACAGGGTTAAAATTACACCCAAAAACAGTGTGAACATCACACCCAAAAACAGTGTGAACGTAACACACATAAACAGTGTGAACATCACATCCAAAAACAGTGTGAACATCACACCCAAAAACGGTGTGAATGTCACACCCATAAACAGTCTGAACATCACATCCAAAAACAGTGTGAACATCACACCCAAAAACAGTGTGAACGTCACACCCAAAAACAGTGAGAACGTCACACCCAAAAACAGTGTGAACATCACACTCATAAACAGTGCGAACGTCACACACATAAACAGTGGATGTCACACCCATAAATAGTGAGAAGGCACACCGATAATCAGTGAGAACGTCAAACCCATAAACAGTGTGAATGACACACCCAAAAACAGTGTGAATGTCACACCCAAAAGCAGCGTGAACGTCACACCCATGAACATTGTGAATGTCACACCCACAAACAATGTGAACGTCACACCCAAAACCAATGTGAACATCACACACAAAAACAGTGAGAACGTCACACACAAAAACAGTGTGAACGTCACACCCATAAACAGTGTGGATGTCACACCCATTAAAAGTCTGAACATCACACCCATAAACAGTGTCAACATCACATGCAAAAACAGTATGAACAAAACACTCAAAAAAGCGTGAATGTCACACCCATAAACATGGAGAATGTAACAACCAAGAACAGTGTGAACATCACACCCATAAACAGTGAGAATGTCACACCCATAAACAGTGAAAACGTCAAACCCATAAACAGTGAGAATGTCAATCCCATAAACAGTGTGAATGTCACACCCATAAACAGTGTGAAAATCACACCCAAAAACAGTGTGAACGTCACACACATAAACAGTGAGAATGTCACACACATAAACAGTGAGAACGTCGCACCCATAAACAGTGAGAATGACACACCCATAAACAGTGCAAACATCACCCATAAACAGTGAGAACCTCACACCCATAAAGAGTGTGAACATCACACCCAAAAACAGTGTGAACGTCACACACATAAATGGTGAGAACGTCACACCCATAAACAGTGAGAACGACACACCCATAAACAGTGTGAACGTCACACCCATAAACAGTGAGAACGTCACACCCATAAACATTGAGAACGTCACACCCATGAACAGTGAGAACGTCACACCCATAAACAGTGAGAATGCCACACCCATAAACAGCGAAAAAGTCACACCCATAATCAGTGGATGTCACACCCATAAATAGTGAGAAGGCACACCGATAAGCAGTGAGACCGTCAAAACGATAAACAGTGTGAACGACACACCCATAAACAGTGTGAATGTCACACCCAAAAACAGTGTGAATGTCACACCCAAAAACAGTGTGAACATCACACCCAAAAACAGTGTGAACATCACACCCATAAACAGTGAGAATGACACACCCATAAACAGTGCAAACATCACCCATAAACAGTGAGAACCTCACACCCATAAAGAGTGTGAACATCACACCCAAAAACAGTGTGAACGTCACACACATAAATGGTGAGAACGTCACACCCATAAACAGTGAGAACGACACACCCATAAACAGTGTGAACATCACATCCATAAACAGTGAGAACATCACACCCATAAACAGTGTGAACGTCACACCCATAAACAGTGAGAACATCACACCCATAAACATTGAGAACGTCACACCCATGAATAGTGAGAACGTCACACCCATAAACAGTGTGAACGTCACATCCATAAACAGTGTGGATGTCACACCCATTAAAAGTCTGAACATCACACCCATAAACAGTGTCAACATAGCACGCAAAATCAGTACGAAATCACACCCAAAAAAGCATGAATATCACACCGATAAACAGTGAGAATGTCACACCCATAACAGTAAGAACGTCAAACGCATATACAGTGAGCATGGCAATCCCAACAACAGTGTGAACCACAGACCCATAAACAGTGAGACGGTTAAACCGATTAGCAGTGAGAATGTCACACCCATAAACAGTGTGAATGTCACACCCATAAACAGGGTTAAAATTACACCCAAAAACAGTGTGAACATCACACCCAAAAAACACTATGAACGTAACACACATAAACAGTGTGAACATCACATCCAAAAACAGTGTGAACATCACACCCAAAAACTGTGTGAATGTCACACCCATAAACAGTCTGAACATCACACCCAAAAACAGTGTGAATGTCACACCCAAAAAACAGTGTGAACATCACACCCAAAAACAGTGTGAACATCACACCCATAAACAGTGCAAACGTCACACACATAAACAGTGTGAACATCACACCCATAAACACTGAGAACGTCACACACATAAACAGTCTGAACATCACTTCCAAAAACAGTGTGAACATCACACACAAAGACAGTGTGAACGTCACACCCAAAAACAGTGTGAACATCACACCCATAAACATTGCGAACGTCACACACATAAACAGTGAGAATATCACTCCCATAAACAGTGAGAACAACACACACATAAACAGTGAGAACGACACACCCATAAACAGTGTGAACATCACATCCATAAACAGTGTGAACATCACACCCAAAAACAGTATGAACATCACACCCATAAACAGTGAGAACGTCACACCCATAAACATTGCGAACGTCACACACATAAACAGTGAGAACATCACACACATAATCAGTGAGAACATCACACCCATAAACAGTGAGAATGTCACACCCAAAAACAGTGTGAATGCCACACCCAAAAACAGTGTGAATATCACACCCATAAACATTGCGAACGTCACACACATAAACAGTGAGAACATCACACACATAAACAGTGAGAATGTCACACCCATCAACACTGAGAACATCAGAACCAAAAACAGTGAGAAGTCACAACCAAAAACGGAGGAAACGTCACACACATAAACAGAGAGAACGTCACTCCCATAAACAGTGTGAACGTCACACCCATAAACAGTGTGAATGTCACACTCAAAAACAGTGAGAACGTTACACACAAAAACAGTGTGAACGTCACACCCATAAACAGTGTGGATCTCACACCCATTAAAAGTCTGAAGAGAACACCCATAAACAGTGTCAACATCACACGCAAAAACAGTATGAACATAACACTCAAAAAAGCGTGAATGTCACAACCAAGAACAGTGAGAACGACAGACCCATAAACAGTGAGACGGTTAAACCGATTAGCAGTGAGAACGTCACACCCATAAACAGTGAGAATGTCACACCCATAAACAGTGTGAAAATCACACCCAAAAACAGTGTGAACATCACACCCAAAAACAGTGTGAACGTCGCGCACATAAACAGTGAGAACGTCACACCCATAAACAGTGCAAACAACACCCACAAACAGTGAGAACCTCACACCCTATAAAGATTGTGAACATCACACCCAAAAACAGTGTGAACGTCACACACATAAATGGTGAGAACGTCACACCCATAAACAGTGAGAAGTCACACCCGTAAACAGTATGAACATCACACCCATAAACAGTGAGAACGTCACACCCATGAACAGTGAGAATGTCACACCCATAAACAGTGAGAATGTCACACCCATAAACAGTGTTAACGTCACACCCATAAACAGTGTGAACGTCACACCCATAAACAGTGTGAACGTCACACCCAAAAACAGTGTGAACATCACACCCAAAAACAGTGTGAACGTCACACACATAAACAGTGAGAACGTCACACCCATAAACATTGTGAATGTCACATCCATAAACAATGTGAACGTCACACCCAAAAACAATGTGAACATCACACCCAAAAACAGTGAGAACATCACACACATAAACAGTGAGAATGTCACACCCATAAACAGTGTGAATGTCACACCCATAAAAAGCCTGAACATCACACCCATAAACAGTGTCAACATCACACGCAAAAACAGTATGAACATCACACCCAAAAAAGCGTGAATGTCACACCCATAAACAGTCAGAACGTCACAACCAAAAACAGTGAGAACGTCACACCCATAAACAGTGAGAACGTAACAGCCATGAACAGTGTGAATGCCACACCCAAAAACAGTGTGAATGCCACACCCAAAAACAGTGTGAACATCACACCCATAAACATTGCGAACGTCACACACATAAACAGTGAGAACATCACACACATAAACAGTGAGAAATTCACACCCATCAACACTGAGAACATCAGAACCAAAAACAGTGAGAAGTCACAACCAAAAACGGAGGAAACGTCACACACATAAACAGTGAGAACGTCACTCCCATAAACAGTGTGAACGTCACACCCATAAACAGTGTGAATGTCACACTCAAAAACAGTGTGGATGTCACACCCATTAAAAGTCTGAAGATAACACCCAAAAACAGTGTGAACATGACACCCAAAAACAGTGTGAACGTCGCACACATAAACAGTGAGAACGTCACACCCATAAACAGTGAGAATGACACACCCATAAACAGTGCAAACAACACCCACAAACAGTGAGAACCTCACACCCATAAAGATTGTGAACATCACACCCAAAAACAGTGTGAACGTCACACAAATAAATGGTGAGAACGTCACACCCATAAACAGTGACAAGTCACATCCGTAAACAGTATGAACATCACACCCATAAACAGTGAGAACGTCACACCCATGAACAGTGAGAATGTCACACCCATAAACAGTGAGAATGTCACACCCATAAACAGTGAGAACGTCACACCCATAAACAGTGAGAACGTCACACCCATAAACAGTGTGAATGCCACACCCATAAACAGCGAAAAAGTCACACCCATAAACAGTGGATGTCACACCCATAAATAGTGAGAAGGCACACCGATAATCAGTGAGACCGTCAAACCCAAAAACAGTGTGAACGACACACCCATAAACAGTGAGATGGTTAAACCGATAAATAGTGAGAACGTCACACCCATAAAGAGTGCGAACGTCACACCCATAAACAGTGTGAATGTCACACCAAAAACAGTGTGAATGTCACACCCAAAAACAGTGTGAACATCACACGCAAAAACAGTGTGAACGTCACACACATAAACAGTGGGAACGTCACACCCATGAACATTGTGAATGTCACACCCACAAACAATGTGAACGTCACACCCAAAACCAATGTGAACATCACACACAAAAGCAGTGAGAACGTCACACACAAAAACAGTGTGAACGTCACACCCATAAACAGTGTGGATGTCACACCCATTAAAAGTCTGAACATCACACCCATAAACAGTGGCAACATAATACGCAAAATCAGTACGAACATCACACCCAAAAAGCATGAATGTCACACCGATAAACAGTGAGAATGTCAAACCCATAACAGTAAGAACGTCAAACCCATATACAGTGAGCATGGCAATCCCATCAACGGTGTGAACCACAGACCCATAAACAGTGAGACAGTTAAACCGATTAGCAGTGAGAATGTCACACCCATAAACAGTGTGAATGTCACACCCATAAACAGGGTTAAAATTACACCCAAAAACAGTGTGAACATCACACCCAAAAACAGTGTGAACGTAACACACATAAACAGTGTGAACATCACATCCAAAAACAGTGTGAACATCACACCCAAAAACGGTGTGAATGTCACACCCATAAACAGTCTGAACATCACATCCAAAAACAGTGTGAACATCACACCCAAAAACAGTGTGAACGTCACACCCAAAAACAGTGAGAACGTCACACCCAAAAACAGTGTGAACATCACACTCATAAACAGTGCGAACGTCACACACATAAACAGTGAGAACATCACACCCATAAACACTGAGAACGTCACACCCAAAAACAGTCTGAACATCACATCCAAAAACAGTGTGAATGTCACACCCAAAAACAGTGTGAACGTCACACCCAAAAACAGTGTGAACATCACACCCATAAACATTGCGAAAATCACACACATAAACAGTGAGAACATCACACCGATAAGCAGTGAGAACAACACACACATAAACAGTGAGAACATCACACACATAAACAGTGAGAACATCACACTCATAAACAGTGAAAACGACACACCCATAAACAGTGTGAACATCACATCCATAAACAGTGAGAATGTCACACCCATAAACAGTCATAACATCACACCCATAAACAGTGAGAACGTCACACCCATAAACAGTGAGAATGTCACACCCATAAACAGTGTGAAAGTCACACCCATGAACAGTGAGAACGTCACACCCATAAACAGTGAGAATGTCACACCCATAAACAGTGAGAACGTCATACCCATGAACGGTGAGAACGTCACACACATAAACAGTGTGAATGCCAGACCCATAAACAGCGAAAAAGTCACACCCATAAACAGTGGATGTCACACCCATAAATAGTGAGAAGGCACACCGATAATCAGTGAGACCGTCAAACCGATAAACAGTGTGAACGACACACCCATAATCAGTGAGACGGTTATACCGATAAACAGTGAGAACGTCACACCCATAAACAGTGTGAATGTCACACCCAAAAACAGTGTGAATGTCACACCCAAAAACAGTGTGAACATCACTCCCAAAAACAGTGTGAACATCACACACATAAACAGTGGGAACGTCACACCCATGAACATTGTGAATGTCACACCCACATACAATGTGAACGTCACACCCAAAACCAATGTGAACATCACACACAAAAGCAGTGAGAACATCACACACAAAAGCAGTGAGAACGTCACACACAAAAACAGTGTGAACGTCACACCCATAAACAGTGTGGATGTCACACCCATTAAAAGTCTGAACATCACACCCATAAACAGTGTCAACATCACACGCAAAATCAGTACGAAATCACACCCAAAAAAGCATGAATGTCACACCGATAAACAGTGAGAATGTCACACCCATAACAGTAAGAACGTCAAACCCATATACAGTGAGCATGGCAATCCCAACAACAGTGTGAACCACAGACCCATAAACAGTGAGACGGTTAAACCGATTAGCAGTGAGAATGTCACACCCATAAACAGTGTGAATGTCACACCCATAAACAGGGTTAAAATTACACCCAAAAACAGTGTGAACATCACACCCAAAAACTGTGTGAATGTCACACCCATAAACAGTCTGAACATCACACCCAAAAACAGTGTGAATGTCACACCCAAAAAACAGTGTGAACATCACACCCAAAAACAGTGTGAACATCACACCCATAAACAGTGCAAACGTCACACACATAAACAGTGTGAACATCACACCCATAAACAGTGTGAGGGTTAAACAAATAAACAGTGAGAACGTCACACCCATAAGCAGTGAGAACGTCACACCCATAAGCAGTGAGAACGTCACACCCATAAACAGTGTGAATGCCACACCCATAAACAGTGGGACGGTTAAACCCATAAACAGTGTGGATATCACACCCATTAAAAGTCTGAACATCACACCCATAAACAGTGTCAACATCACACGCAAAAACAGTATGAACATCACACCCAAAAAAA
Source organism: Isurus oxyrinchus (assembly GCA_026770705.1). Classification (NCBI taxonomy): domain Eukaryota; kingdom Metazoa; phylum Chordata; class Chondrichthyes; order Lamniformes; family Lamnidae; genus Isurus; species Isurus oxyrinchus. The sequence goes on from JANJGN010000683.1 coordinate 100,079, forward strand.
CCTGAATGTCACACCCATAAACAGTGAGAACGTCAAACACATAGACAGTGAGAAGTCACACCCATAAATAGTGAGAAGGCCCACCGATAATCAGTGAAAAGGTCAAACACATAAACAGTGTGAACGACACACCCATAAACAGTGGGACGGTTAAACAAATAAACAGTGAGATCGTCACACCTATAAAGAGTGTGAACATCACACCCAAAAACAGTATGAACGTCACACACATAAATGGTGAGAACGTCACACCCATAAACAGTGAGAACGACACACCCATAAACAGTGAGAACATCACACCCAAAAACAGTGTGAACGTCACACCCATAAACAGTGTGAACGTCACACCCATATACAGTGAGAATGTCACACCCATGAACAGTGTGAATGTCACACCCATAAACAGTGAGAATGTCACACCCATAAACAGTGAGAACATCACACCCATGAACAGTGAGAACGTCACACCCATAAACAGTGTGAATGCCACACCCATAAACAGCGAAAAAGTCACACCCATAAACAGTGGATGTCACACCCATAAATAGTGAGAAGGCACACCGATAATCAGTGAGAACGTCAAACCCATAAACAGTGTGAATGACACACCCAAAAACAGTGTGAATGTCACACCCAAAAACAGTGTGAATGTCACACCCAAAAGCAGCGTGAACGTCACACCCATGAACATTGTGAATGTCACACCCACAAACAATGTGAACGTCACACCCAAAACCAATGTGAACATCACACACAAAAACAGTGAGAACGTCACACACAAAAACAGTGTGAACGTCACACCCAGAAACAGTGTGGATGGCACACCCATTAAAAGTCTGAACATCACACCCATAAACAGTGTCAACATCACACGCAAAAACAGTATGAACAAAACACTCAAAAAAGCGTGAATGTCACACCCATAAACATGGAGAATGTAACAACCAAGAACAGTGTGAACATCACACCCATAAACAGTGAGAATGTCACACCCATAAACAGTGAAAACGTCAAACCCATAAACAGTGAGAATGTCAATCCCATAAACAGTGTGAACGACAGACCCATAAACAGTGAGACGGTTAAACCGATTAGCAGTGAGAACATCACAATGATAAACAGTGAGAATGTCACACCCATAAACAGTGAGAACGTCAAACCCATAAACAGTGTGAATGTCACACCCATAAACAGTGTGAAAATCACACCCAAAAACAGTGTGAACGTCACACACATAAACAGTGAGAATGTCACACACATAAACAGTGAGAACGTCACACCCATAAACAGTGAGAATGACACACCCATAAACAGTGCAAACATCACCCATAAACAGTGAGAACCTCACACCCATAAAGAGTGTGAACATCACACCCAAAAACAGTGTGAACGTCACACACATAAATGGTGAGAACGTCACACCCATAAACAGTGAGAACGACACACCCATAAACAGTGTGAACATCACATCCATAAACAGTGAGAACATCACACCCATAAACAGTGTGAACGTCACACCCATAAACAGTGAGAACGTCACACCCATAAACATTGAGAACGTCACACCCATGAACAGTGAGAACGTCACACCCATAAACAGTGAGAATGCCACACCCATAAACAGCGAAAAAGTCACACCCATAATCAGTGGATGTCACACCCATAAATAGTGAGAAGGCACACCGATAATCAGTGAGACCGTCAAAACGATAAACAGTGTGAACGACACACCCATAAACAGTGTGAATGTCACACTCAAAAACAGTGTGAATGTCACACCCAAAAACAGTGTGAACATCACACCCAAAAACAGTGTGAACATCACACCCATAAACAGTGAGAACGTCACACCCATAAACAGTGTTAACGTCACACCCATAAACATTGAGAACGTCACACCCATAAACAGTGAGAACGTCACACCCATAAACAGTGATAATGACACACCCATAAACAGTGAGAAAGTCACTTCCATAAATAGTGAGAAGGCACACCGATAATCAGTGAGAACGTCAAACCCATAAACAGTGAGAACGTCAATCCCATAAACAGTGTGAACGACAGACCCGTAAACAGTGAGACGGTTAAACCGATTAGCAGTGAGAACGTCACACCCATAAACAGTGAGAATGTCACACCCTAAACAGTGTGAAAATCACACCCAAAAACAGGGTGAACATCACACCCAAAAACAGTGTGAATGTCGCACATATAAACAGTGAGAACGTCAGACCCATAAACAGTGAGAATGACACACCCATAAACAGTGCAAACATCACCCATAAACAGTGAGAACCTCACACCCATAAAGAGTGTGAACATCACACCCAAAAACAGTGTGAATGTCACACACATAAATGGTGAGAACGTCACACCCATAAACAGTGTGAACATCACATCCATAAACAGTGAGAACATCACACCCAAAAACAGTATGAACATCACACCCATGAACAGTGTGAATGTCACACCCATAAACAGTGAGAACGTCACACCCATAAACACTGAGAATGTCACACCCATAAACAGTGAGAACGTCACACCCATGAACAGTGAGAACGTCACACCCATAAACAGTGTGAATGCCACACCCATAAACAGTGTGAATGCCACACCCAAAAACAGTGTGAATGCCACACACAAAAACAGTGTGAACATCAAACCCAAAAACAGTGAGAACGACACACCCATAAACAGTGTGAACATCACACCCATAAACAGTGTGAACATCACACCCATGAACAGTGAGAACGTCACACCCATAAACAGTGAGAAGGCACACCGATAATCAGTGAGACACTCAAACCGATAAACAGTGTGAACGTCACACCCAAAAACAGTGTGAACATCACACCCATAAACAGTGAGAACGTCACTCCCATAAACAGTGTGAATGACACTCCCATAAACAGTGAGAAAGTCATACCCATAAACAGTGAGAAGTCACACCCATAAATAGTGAGAAGGCACACCGATAATCAGTGAGAACATCACACCCATAAACAGTGAGAATGTCACACCCAAAAACAGTGTGAATGCCACACCCAAAAACAGTGTGAATATCACACCCATAAACATTGCGAACGTCACACACATAAACAGTGAGAACATCACACACATAAACAGTGAGAATGTCACACCCATCAACACTGAGAACATCAGAACCAAAAACAGTGAGAAGTCACAACCAAAAACGGAGGGAACGTCACACACATAAACAGAGAGAACGTCACTCCCATAAACAGTGTGAACGTCACACCCATAAACAGTGTGAATGTCACACTCAAAAACAGTGAGAACGTTACACACAAAAACAGTGTGAACGTCACACCCATAAACAGTGTGGATCTCACACCCATTAAAAGTCTGAAGAGAACACCCATAAACAGTGTCAACATCACACGCAAAAACAGTATGAACATAACACTCAAAAAAGCGTGAATGTCACAACCAAGAACAGTGAGAACGACAGACCCATAAACAGTGAGACGGTTAAACCGATTAGCAGTGAGAACGTCACACCCATAAACAGTGAGAATGTCACACCCATAAACAGTGTGAAAATCACACCCAAAAACAGTGTGAACATCACACCCAAAAACAGTGTGAACGTCGCGCACATAAACAGTGAGAACGTCACACCCATAAACAGTGCAAACAACACCCACAAACAGTGAGAACCTCACACCCTATAAAGATTGTGAACATCACACCCAAAAACAGTGTGAACGTCACACACATAAATGGTGAGAACGTCACACCCATAAACAGTGAGAAGTCACACCCGTAAACAGTATGAACATCACACCCATAAACAGTGAGAACGTCACACCCATGAACAGTGAGAATGTCACACCCATAAACAGTGAGAATGTCACACCCATAAACAGTGAGAACGTCACACCCATAAACAGTGAGAACGTCACACCCATAAACAGTGTGAATGCCACACCCATAAACAGCGAAAAAGTCACACCCATAAACAGTGGATGTCACACCCATAAATAGTGAGAAGGCACAACGATAATCAATGAGACCGTCAAACCGACAAACAGTGTGAACGACACACCCATAAACAGTGAGATGGTTAAACCGATAAATAGTGAGAACGTCACACCCATAAAGAGTGCGAACGTCACACCCATAAACAGTGTGAATGTCACACCAAAAACAGTGTGAATGTCACACCCAAAAACAGTGTGAACATCACACACATAAACATTGCGAACGTCACACACATAAACAGTGAGAACATCACACCCATAAACAGTGAGAACAACACACACATAAACAGTGAGAACATCACACTCATAAACAGTGAGAACGACTCTCCCATAAACAGTGTGAACATCACGTCCATAAACAGTGTGAACATCACACCCAAAAACAGTATGAACATCACACCCATAAACAGTGTTAACGTCACACCCATAAACAGTGTGAACGTCACACCCATAAACAGTGTGAACGTCACACCCAAAAACAGTGTGAACATCACACCCAAAAACAGTGTGAACGTCACACACATAAACAGTGAGAACGTCACACCCATAAACATTGTGAATGTCACATCCATAAACAATGTGAACGTCACACCCAAAAACAATGTGAACATCACACCCAAAAACAGTGAGAACATCACACACATAAACAGTGAGAACGTCACACCCATAAACAGTGTGAATGTCACACCCATAAAAAGTCTGAACATCACACCCATAAACAGTGTCAACATCACACGCAAAAACAGTATGAACATCACACCCAAAAAAGCGTGAATGTCACAACCATAAACAGTCAGAACGTCACAACCAAAAACAGTGAGAACGTCACACCCATAAACAGTGAGAACGTCACACCCATGAACAGTGTGAATGCCACACCCAAAAACAGTGTGAATGCCACACCCAAAAACAGTGTGAACATCACACCCATAAACATTGCGAACGTCACACACATAAACAGTGAGAACATCACACACATAAACAGTGAGAATGTCACACCCATCAACACTGAGAACATCAGAACCAAAAACAGTGAGAAGTCACAACCAAAAACGGAGGAAACGTCACACACATAAACAGTGAGAACGTCACTCCCATAAACAGTGTGAACGTCACACCCATAAACAGTGTGAATGTCACACTCAAAAACAGTGAGAACGTTACACACAAAAACAGTGTGAACGTCACACCCATAAACAGTGTGGATGTCACACCCATTAAAAGTCTGAAGATAACACCCAAAAACAGTGTGAACATCACACCCAAAAACAGTGTGAACGTCGCACACATAAACAGTGAGAACGTCACACCCATAAACAGTGAGAATGACACACCCATAAACAGTGCAAACAACACCCACAAACAGTGAGAACCTCACACCCATAAAGATTGTGAACATCACACCCAAAAACAGTGTGAACGTCACACAAATAAATGGTGAGAACGTCACACCCATAAACAGTGACAAGTCACATCCGTAAACAGTATGAACATCACACCCATAAACAGTGAGAACGTCACACCCATGAACAGTGAGAATGTCACACCCATAAACAGTGAGAATGTCACACCCATAAACAGTGAGAACGTCACACCCATAAACAGTGAGAACGTCACACCCATAAACAGTGTGAATGCCACACCCATAAACAGCGAAAAAGTCACACCCATAAACAGTGGATGTCACACCCATAAATAGTGAGAAGGCACACCGATAATCAGTGAGACCGTCAAACCCAAAAACAGTGTGAACGACACACCCATAAACAGTGAGATGGTTAAACCGATAAATAGTGAGAACGTCACACCCATAAAGAGTGCGAACGTCACACCCATAAACAGTGTGAATGTCACACCAAAAACAGTGTGAATGTCACACCCAAAAACAGTGTGAACATCACACCAAAAACAGTGTGAACGTCACACACATAAACAGTGGGAACGTCACACCCAAAACATTGTGAATGTCACACCCACAAACAATGTGAACGTCACACCCAAAACCAATGTGAACATCACACACAAAAGCAGTGAGAACGTCACACACAAAAACAGTGTGAACGTCACACCCATAAACAGTGTGGATGTCACACCCATTAAAAGTCTGAACATCACACCCATAAACAGTGGCAACATAATACGCAAAATCAGTACGAACATCACACCCAAAAAGCATGAATGTCACACCGATAAACAGTGAGAATGTCAAACCCATAACAGTAAGAACGTCAAACCCATATACAGTGAGCATGGCAATCCCATCAACAGTGTGAACCACAGACCCATAAACAGTGAGACAGTTAAACCGATTAGCAGTGAGAACGTCACACCCATAAACAGTGAGAACGTCACACCCATAAACAGTGTGAATGCCACACCCATAAACAGCGAAAAAGTCACACCCATAAACAGTGGATGTCACACCCATAAATAGTGAGAAGGCACACCGATAATCAGTGAGACCGTCAAACCCAAAAACAGTGTGAACGACACACCCATAAACAGTGAGATGGTTAAACCGATAAATAGTGAGAACGTCACACCCATAAAGAGTGCGAACGTCACACCCATAAACAGTGTGAATGTCACACCAAAAACAGTGTGAATGTCACACCCAAAAACAGTGTGAACATCACACCCATAAACATTGCGAACGTCACACACATAAACAGTGAGAACATCACACACATAAACAGTGAGAATGTCACACCCATCAACACTGAGAACATCAGAACCAAAAACAGTGAGAAGTCACAACCAAAAACGGAGGAAACGTCACACACATAAACAATGAGAACGTCACTCCCATAAACAGTGTGAACGTCACACCCATAAACAGTGTGAATGTCACACTCAAAAACAGTGAGAACGTTACACACAAAAACAGTGTGAACGTCACACCCATAAACAGTGTGGATGTCACACCCATTAAAAGTCTGAAGATAACACCCAAAAACAGTGTGAACATCACACCCAAAAACAGTGTGAACGTCGCACACATAAACAGTGAGAACGTCACACCCATAAACAGTGAGAATGACACACCCATAAACAGTGCAAACAACACCCACAAACAGTGAGAACCTCACACCCATAAAGATTGTGAACATCACACCCAAAAACAGTGTGAACGTCACACAAATAAATGGTGAGAACGTCACACCCATAAACAGTGACAAGTCACATCCGTAAACAGTATGAACATCACACCCATAAACAGTGAGAACGTCACACCCATAAACAGTGTGAATGCCACACCCATAAACAGCGAAAAAGTCACACCCATAAACAGTGGATGTCACACCCATAAATAGTGAGAAGGCACACCGATAATCAGTGAGACCATCAAACCCAAAAACAGTGTGAACGACACACCCATAAACAGTGAGATGGTTAAACCGATAAATAGTGAGAACGTCACACCCATAAACAGTGAGAATGTCACACCCATGAACAGTGTGAATGCCACACCCAAAAACAGTGTGAATGCCACACCCAAAAACAGTGTGAACATCACACCCATAAACATTGCGAACGTCACACACATAAACAGTGAGAACATCACACACATAAACAGTGAGAATGTCACACCCATCAACACTGAGAACATCAGAACCAAAAACAGTGAGAAGTCACAACCAAAAACGGAGGAAACGTCACACACATAAACAGTGAGAACATCACTCCCATAAACAGTGTGAACGTCACACCCATAAACAGTGTGAATGTCACACTCAAAAACAGTGAGAACGTTACACACAAAAACAGTGTGAACGTCACACCCATAAACAGTGTGGATGTCACACCCATTAAAAGTCTGAAGATAACACCCAAAAACAGTGTGAACATCACACCCAAAAACAGTGTGAACGTCGCACACATAAACAGTGAGAACGTCACACCCATAAACAGTGAGAATGACACACCCATAAACAGTGCAAACAACACCCACAAACAGTGAGAAACTCACACCCATAAAGATTGTGAACATCACACCCAAAAACAGTGTGAACGTCACACAAATAAATGGTGAGAACGTCACACCCATAAACAGTGACAAGTCACATCCGTAAACAGTATGAACATCACACCCATAAACAGTGAGAACGTCACACCCATGAACAGTGAGAATGTCACACCCATAAACAGTGAGAATGTCACACCCATAAACAGTGAGAACGTCACACCCATAAACAGTGAGAACGTCACACCCATAAACAGTGTGAATGCCACACCCATAAACAGCGAAAAAGTCACACCCATAAACAGTGGATGTCACACCCATAAATAGTGAGAAGGCACACCGATAATCAGTGAGACCGTCAAACCCAAAAACAGTGTGAACGACACACCCATAAACAGTGAGATGGTTAAACCGATAAATAGTGAGAACGTCACACCCATAAAGAGTGCGAACGTCACACCCATAAACAGTGTGAATGTCACACCAAAAACAGTGTGAATGTCACACCCAAAAACAGTGTGAACATCACACCCAAAAACAGTGTGAACGTCACACACATAAACAGTGGGAACGTCACACCCATGAACATTGTGAATGTCACACCCACAAACAATGTGAACGTCACACCCAAAACCAATGTGAACATCACACACAAAAGCAGTGAGAACGTCACACACAAAAACAGTGTGAACGTCACACCCATAAACAGTGTGGATGTCACACCCATTAAAAGTCTGAACATCACACCCATAAACAGTGGCAACATAATACGCAAAATCAGTACGAACATCACACCCAAAAAGCATGAATGTCACACCGATAAACAGTGAGAATGTCAAACCCATAACAGTAAGAATGTCAAACCCATATACAGTGAGCATGGCAATCCCATCAACAGTGAGAACCACAGACCCATAAACAGTGAGACAGTTAAACCGATTAGCAGTGAGAATGTCACACCCATAAACAGTGTGAATGTCACACCCATAAACAGGGTTAAAATTACACCCAAAAACAGTGTGAACATCACACCCAAAAACAGTGTGAACGTAACACACATAAACAGTGTGAACATCACATCCAAAAACAGTGTGAACATCACACCCAAAAACGGGGTGAATGTCACACCCATAAACAGTCTGAACATCACATCCAAAAACAGTGTGAACATCACACCCAAAAACAGTGTGAACGTCACACCCAAAAACAGTGAGAACGTCACACCCAAAAACAGTGTGAACATCACACCCATAAACAGTGCGAACGTCACACACATAAACAGTGAGAACATCACACCCATAAACACTGAGAATGTCACACCCAAAAACAGTCTGAACATCACATCCAAAAACAGTGTGAACGTCACACCCAAAAACAGTGTGAACGTCACACCCAAAAACAGTGTGAACATCACACCCATAAACATTGCGAAAATCACACACATAAACAGTGAGAACATCACACCCATAAGCAGTGAGAACAACACACACATAAACAGTGAGAACATCACACACATAAACAGTGAGAACATCACACTCATAAACAGTGAAAACGACACACCCATAAACAGTGTGAACATCACATCCATAAACAGTGAGAACGTCACACCCATAAACAGTGAGAATGTCACACCCATAAACAGTGTGAAAGTCACACCCATGAACAGTGAGAACGTCACACCCATAAACAGTGAGAATGTCACACCCATAAACAGTGAGAACGTCACACCCATGAACAGTGAGAACGTCACACACAAAACAGTGTGAATGCCACACCCATAAACAGCGAAAAAGTCACACCCATAAACAGTGGATGTCACACCCATAAATAGTGAGAAGGCACACCGATAATCAGTGAGACCGTCAAACCGATAAACAGTGTGAACGACACACCCATAATCAGTGAGACGGTTATACCGATAAACAGTGAGAACGTCACACCCATAAACAGTGTGAATGTCACACCCATAAACAGCGAAAAAGTCACAACCATAAACAGTGGATGTCACACCCATAAATAGTGAGAAGGCACACCGATAATCAGTGAGACCGTCAAACCGATAAACAGTGTGAACGACACACCCATAAACAGTGTGAACGTCACACCCAAAAACAGTGCGAACATCACACCCAAAAACAGTGTGAACGTCACACCCATGAACATTGTGAATGTCACACCCACAAACAATGTGAACGTCACACCCAAAACCAATGTGAACATCACACACAAAAGCAGTGAGAACGTCACACACAAAAACAGTGTGAACGTCACACCCATAAACAGTGTGGATGTCACACCCATTAAAAGTCTGAACATCACACCCATAAACAGTGTCAACATAACACGCAAAATCAGTACGAACATCACACCCAAAAAGCATGAATGTCACACCCATAAACAGTGCGAATGTCACACCCATAACAGTAAGAATGTCAAACCCATATACAGTGAGCATGGCAATCCCAAAAACAGTGTGAACCACAGACCCATAAACAGTGAGACGGTTAAACCGATTAGCAGTGAGAATGTCACACCCATAAACAGTGTGAATGTCACACCCATAAACAGGGTTAAAATTACCCCCAAAAACAGTGTGAACATCACACCCAAAAACATGGTGAACGTAACACACATAAACAGTGTGAACATCACATCCAAAAACAGTGTGAACATCACACCCAAAAACTGTGTGAATGTCACACCCATAAACAGTCTGAACATCACATCCAAAAACAGTGTGAACATCACACCCAAAAACAGTGTGAATGTCACACCCAAAAACAGTGTGAACGTCACACCCAAAAACAGTGTGAACATCACACCCATAAACAGTGCGAACGTCACACACATAAACAGTGAGAACATCACACCCATAAACAGTGAGAACGTCACACCCATAAACAGTCTGAACATCACATCCAAAAACAGTGTGAATGTCACACCCAAAAACAGTGTGAACATCACACCCATAAACATTGCGAACGTCACACACATAAACAGTGAGAACATCACACCCATAAACAGTGAGAACAACACACACATAAACAGTGAGAACATCACACACATAAACAGTGAGAACATCACACCCATAAATAGTGTGAACATCACTCCCATAAACAGTGTGAACATCACATCCATAAACAGTGTGAACATCACACCCAAAAACAGTATGAACATCACACCCATAAACAGTGTTAACGTCACACCCATAAACAGTGAGAACGTCACACCCATAAACAGTGAGAACGTCACTCCCATAAACAGTGTGAATGACACACCCATAAACAGTGAGAAAGTCACGCCCACAAACAGTGAGAAGTCACACCCATAAATAGTGAGAAGGCACACCGATAATCAGTGAGAACGTCAAACCCATAAACAGTGCGAACGACACACCCATATACAGTGAGACGGTTAAACCGATAAACAGTGAGAATGTCACACTCATAAAGAGTGCGAACGTCACACCCATAAACAGTGTGAATGTAACACCCATAAACAGTGTGAACGTCACACCCAAAAACAGTGTGAACATCACACCCAAAAACAGTGTGAACGTCACACACATAAACAGTGAGAACGTCACACCCATAAACATTGTGAATGTCACATCCATAAACAATGTGAACGTCACACCCAAAAACAATGTGAACATCACACTCAAAAACAGTGAGAACGTCACACACATAAACAGTGAGAACGTCACACCCATAAACAGTGTGAATGTCACACCCATTAAAAGTCTGAACATCACACCCATAAACAGTGTCAAAATCACACGCAAAAACAGTATGAACATCACACCCAAAAAAGCGTGAATGTCACACCCATAAACAGTGAGAACATCACACCCATAAACAGTGAGAACATCAGAACCAAAAACATTGAGAAGTCACAACCAAAAACAGTGGGAACATCACACCCAGAAACAGTCAGTACGTCACAACCAAGAACAGTGAGAACATCACACCCATAAACAGTGAGAACGTCACACCCATAAACAGTGTGAATGCCACACCCATAAATAGTGAGAAGGCACACCGATAATCAGTGAGAATGTCAAACCCATAAAGTGTGTGAACGACAGACCCATAAACAGTGGGACGGTTAAACCCATAAACAGTGTGGATGTCACACCCATTAAAAGTCTGAACATCACACCCATAAACAGTGTCAACATCACACGCAAAAAAGCCTGAATGTCACACCCATAAACAGTGAGAATGTCACACCCTTAAACAGTGAGAACGTCACACCCATAAATAGTGAGAAGGCACACCGACAATCAGTGAAAAGGTCAAACACAGAAACAGTGTGAACGACACACCCATAAACAGTGGGACGGTTAAACAGATAAACAGTGAGAACGTCACACCTATAAAGAGTGCGAACGTCACACCCATGAACAGTGTGAATGTCAGACCCATAAACAGTGTGAATGTCACTCCCAAAAACAGTGTGAACATCACACCCAAAAACAGTGTGAACGTCACACAGATAAACATTGAGAACGTCACACACATAAACATTGTGAATGTCACACCCATAAACAGTGTGAACATCACACTCAAAAACAGTGAGAACGTCACACCCATAAACAGTGAGAACGTCACACCCATAAACAGTGTGAATGTCACATCCATTAAAAGTCTGAACATCACACCCATAAACAGTGTGAACATCACACCCATAAGCAGTGTGAACATCACACCCATAAACAGTGTCAACATCATACGCAAAAACAGTATGAACATAACACCCAAAAAAGCGTGAATGTCACACCCATAAACAGTGAGAACATCACACCCATCAACACTGAGAACATCAGAACCAAAAACAGTGAGAAGTCACAACCAAAAACGGAGGGAACGTCACACACATAAACAGTGAGAACGTCACTCCCATAAACAGTGTGAACGTCACACCCATAAACAGTGTGAATGTCACACTCATAAACAGTGAGAACGTTACACACAAAAACAGTGTGAATGTCACACCCATAAACAGTGTGGATGTCACACCCATTAAATGTCTGAACATCACACCCATAAACAGTGTCAACATCACACGCAAAAACAGTATGAACATCACACCCAAAAAAGGGTGAATGTCACACCCATAAACAGTGAGAACATCACACTGATAAACAGTGAGAATGTCACACCCATAAACAGTAAGAACGTCAAACCCATAAACAGTGAGAATGTCAAACCCATAAACAGTGTGAACGACAGACCCATAAACAGTGAGAATGACACACCCATAAACAGTGCAAACATCACCCATAAACAGGGAGAACCTCACACCCATAAAGAGTGTGAACATCACACACATAAATGGTGAGAACGTCACACCCATAAACAGTGAGAACGACACACCCAAAAACAGTACGAACATCACACCCATGAACAGTGTGAACGTCACACCCATAAACAGTGAGAATGTCACACCCATAAACAGTGAGAACGTCACACCAATGAACAGTGAGAACGTCACACCCATAAACAGTGTGAATGCCACAGCCATAAACAGTGTGAATGTCACACCGAAAAACAGTGTGAATGTCACACCCAAAAACAGTGTGAATGTCACACCCAAAAACAGTGAGAACGACACACCCATAAACAGTTTGAATGCCACAGCCATAAACAGTGAGAACAACACACCCATAAACAGTGTGAACATCACATCCATAAACAGTGATAATGTCACACCCATAAACAGTCATAACATCACACCCATAAACAGTGAGAACGTCACACCCATAAACAAGGAGAATGTCACACCCATAAACAGTGTGAAAGTCACACCCATGAACTTGAGAACGTCACACCCATAAACAGTGAGAATGTCACACCCATAAACAGTGAGAACGTCACACCCATGAACAGTGAGAACGTCACACACATAAACAGTGTGAATGCCACACCCATAAACAGCGAAAAAGTCACACCCATAAACAGTGGATGTCACACCCATAAATAGTGAGAAGGCACACCGATAATCAGTGAGACCGTCAAACCAATAAACAGTGTGAACGACACACCCATAAACAGTGAGACGGTTATACCTATAAACAGTGAGAACGTCACACCCATAAACAGTGTGAATGTCACACCCAAAAACAGTGTGAATGTCACACCCAAAAACAGTGTGAACATCACACCCAAAAACAGTGTGAACGTCACACCCATGTACATTGTGAATGTCACACCCACAAACAATGTGAACGTCACACCCAAAACCAATGTGAACATCACACACAAAAGCAGTGAGAACGTCACACACAAAAACAGTGTGAACGTCACACCCATAAACAGTGTGGATGTCACACCCATTAAAAGTCTGAACATCACACCCATAAACAGTGTCAACATAACACGCAAAATCAGTACGAACATCACACCCAAAAAGCATGAATGTCACACCCATAAACTGTGCAAATGTCACACCCATAACAGTAAGAATGTCAAACCCATATACAGTGAGCATGGCAATCCCCTAAAACAGTGTGAACCACAGACCCATAAACAGTGAGACGGTTAAACCGATTAGCAGTGAGAATGTCACACCCATAAAACAGTGTGAATGTCACACCCATAAACAGGGTTAAAATTACACCCAAAAACAGTGTGAACATCACACCCAAAAACAGAGTGAACGTAACACACATAAACAGTGTGAACATCACATCCAAAAACAGTGTGAACATCACACCCAAAAACTGTGCGAATGTCACACCCATAAACAGTCTGAACATCACATCCAAAAACAGTGTGAACATCACACCCAAAAACAGTGTGAACGTCACACCCAAAAACAGTGTGAACGTAACACCCAAAAACAGTGTGAACATCACACCCATAAACAGTGCGAAGGTCACACACATAAACAGTGAGAACATCACACCCATGAACAGTGAGAACGTCACACACATAAACAGTGTGAACATCACACCCATAAACAGTGTGAACATCACATCCATAAACAGTGTGAACATCACACGCAAAAACAGTATGAACATCACACCCATAAACAGTGTTAACGTCACACCCATAAACAGTGAGAACGTCACACCCATAAACAGTGAGAACGTCACTCCCATAAACAGTGTGAATGCCACACCCATAAACAGTGAGAAAGTCACTCCCATAAACAGTGAGAAGTCACACCCATAAATAGTGAGAAGGCACACCGATAATCAGTGAGAACGTCAAAGCCATAAACAGTGTGAACGACACACCCATAAACAGTGAGACGGTTAAACCGATAAACAGTGAGAATGTCACACTCATAAAGATTGCGAACGTCACACCCATAAGCAGTGTGAATGTAACACCCATAAACAGTGTGAACGTCACACCCAAAAACAGTGTGAACATCACACCCAAAAACAGTGTGAACGTCACACACATAAACAGTGAGAACGTCACACCCATAAACATTGTGAATGTCACATCCATAAACAATGTGAACGTCACACCCAAAAAAAATGTGAACATCACACTCAAAAACAGTGAGAACGTCACACACATAAACAGTGAGAACGTCACACCCATAAACAGTGTGAATGTCACACCCATTAAAAGTCTGAACATCACACCCATAAACAGTGTCAAAATCACACGCAAAAACAGTATGAACATCACACCCAAAAAAGCGTGAATTTCACACCCATAAACAGTGAGAACATCACACCCATAAACAGTGAGAATGTCACACCCATGAACAGTGTGAACGTCAAACCCATAAACAGTGAGAATGTCACACCCATAAACAGTGAGAACGTCACACCCATGAACAGTGAGAAGTCACACCCATAAATATTGAGAAGGCACACCAATAAACAGTGAGAACGTCACACCCATAAACAGTGTGAATGTCACACCCACAAACAATGTGAACGTCACACCCAAAACCAATGTGAACATCACACACAAAAGCAGTGAGAACGTCACACACAAAAACAGTGTGAACGTCACACCCATAAACAGTGTGGATGTCACACCCATTAAAAGTCTGAACATCACACCCATAAACAGTGTCAACATCACACGCGAAAACAGTATGAACATCACACCCAAAAAAGCGTGAATGTCACACCCATAAACAGTGAGAACGTCACACACATAAACAGTGAGAACGTCACTCCCATAAACAGTGTGAACGTCACACCCATAAACAGTGTGAATATCACACCCAAAAACACTGCGAATGTCACACCCAAAAAGAGTGTGAACATCACACCCTAAAACAGTGTGAACGTCACACACATAAACAGTGAGAACTTCACACCCATAAACAATATGAACGTCACACCCAAAACCAGTGTGAACATCACACTCAAAAACAGTGAGAACGTTACACACAAAAACAGTGTGAACGTCACACCCATAAACAGTGTGGATGTCACAACCATTAAAAGTCTGAAGACAACACCCATAAACAGTGTCAACATCACACGCAAAAACAGTATGAACATCACACCCAAAAAAGCGTGAATGTCACACCCATAAACATGGAGAATGTCACAACCAAGAACAGTGAGAACATCACACTGATAAACAGTGAGAATGTCACACCCATAAACAGTGAGAACGTCAAACCCATAAACAGTGAGAATGTCAATCCCAAAAACAGTGTGAACGACACACCCATAAACAGTGAGACGGTTAAACCAATTAGCAGTGAGAACGTCACACCCATAAGCAGTGTGAATGTCACACCCATAAACAGTGTGAAAATCACACCCAAAAACAGTGTGAACATCACACCCAGAAACAGTGTGAATGTCACACACATAAACAATGAGAACGTCACACCCATAAACAGTGAGAATGACACACCCATAAACAGTGCAAACATCACCCATAAACAGTGAGAACCTCACACCCATAAAGAGTGTGAACATCACTCCCAAAAACAGTGTGAACGTCACACACATAAATGGTGAGAACGTCACACCCATAAACAGTGAGAACGACACACCCATAAACAGTGTGAACATCACACCCAAAAACAGTATGAACATCACACCCATGAACAGTGAGAACATCACACCCATGAACAGTGTGAACGTCACAACCATAAACAGTGAGAATGTCACACCCATAAACAGTGAGAACGTCACACCCATGAACAGTGAGAACGTCACACCCATAAACAGTGTGAATGCCAAACCCATAAATAGTGAGAAGGCACACCGATAATCAGTGAGACCGTCAAACCGATAAACAGTGTGAACGACACACCCATAAACAGTGTGAATGTCACACCCATAAACAGTGTGAACGTCACACCCATAAACAGTGAGAATGTCACACCCAAAAACAGTGTGAATGTCACACCCAAAAACAGTGTGAACGTCACACCCATAAACAGTGAGAATGTCACACCCAAAAACAGTGTGAATGTCACACCCAAGAACAGTGTGAATGTCACACCCATAAACAGTGAGAACGTCACACCCATAAACAGTGAGAATGTCACACCCGAAAACAGTGTGAACGTCACACACATAAACAGTGCGAACTTCACACCCATGAACATTGTGAATGTCACACCCACAAACAATGTGAACGTCACACCCAAAACCAATGTGAACATCACACATAAAAGCAGTGAGAACGTCACACACAAAAACAGTGTGAACGTCACACCCATAAACAGTGCGGATGTCACACCCATTAAAAGTCTGAACATCACACCCATAAACAGTGTCAACATAACACGCAAAATCAGTATGAACCTCACACCCAAAAAAGCATGAATGTCACACCGATAAACAGTGAGAATGTCACACCCATAACAGTAAGAATGTCAAACCCATATACAGTGAGCATGGCAATCCCATAAACAGTGTGAACCACAGACCCATAAAAAGTGAGACGGTTAAACCGATTAGCAGTGAGAATGTCACATCCATAAACAGTGTGAATGTCACACCCATAAACAGGGTTAAAATTACACCCAAAAACAGTGTGAACACCACACCCAAAAACAGTGTGAACGTAACACACACAAACAGTGTGAACATCACATCCAAAAACAGTGTGAACGTCACACCCATAAACAGTGTGGATGTCACACCCATTAAAAGTCTGAACATCACACCCATAAACAGTGTCAACATCACACGCGAAAACAGTATGAACATCACACCCAAAAAAGCGTGAATGTCACACCCATAAACAGTGAGAACGTCACACACATAATCAGTGAGAACGTCACTCCCATAAACAGTGTGAACGTCACACCCATAAACAGTGTGAATGTCACACCCAAAAACACTGTGAATGTCACACCCAAAAAGAGTGTGAACATCACACCCTAAAACAGTGTGAACGTCACACACATAAACAGTGAGAACTTCACACCCATAAACAATATGAACGTCACACCCAAAACCAGTGTGAACATCACACTCAAAAACAGTGAGAATGTTACACACAAAAACAGTGTGAACGTCACACCCATAAACAGTGTGGATGTCACAACCATTAAAAGTCTGAACATCACACCCATAAACAGTGTCAACATCACACGCAAAAACAGTATGAACATCACACCCAAAAAAGCGTGAATGTCACACCCATAAACATGGAGAATGTCACAACCAAGAACAGTGAGAACATTACACTGATAAACAGTGAGAATGTCACACCCATAAACAGTGAGAACGTCAAACCCATAAACAGTGAGAATGTCAATCCCAAAAACAGTGTGAACGACACACCCATAAACAGTGAGACGGTTAAACCAATTAGCAGTGAGAACGTCACACCCATAAGCAGTGTGAATGTCACACCCATAAACAGTGTGAAAATCACACCCAAAAACAGTGTGAACATCACACCCAGAAACAGTGTGAATGTCACACACATAAACAATGAGAACGTCACACCCATAAACAGTGAGAATGACACACCCATAAACAGTGCAAACATCACCCATAAACAGTGAGAACCTCACACCCATAAAGAATGTGAACATCACTCCCAAAAACAGTGTGAACGTCACACACATAAATGGTGAGAACGTCACACCCATAAACAGTGAGAACGACACACCCATAAACAGTGTGAACATCACACCCAAAAACAGTATGAACATCACACCCATGAACAGTGAGAACATCACACCCATGAACAGTGTGAACGTCACAACCATATACAGTGAGAATGTCACACCCATAAACAGTGAGAACGTCACACCCATGAACAGTGAGAACGTCACACCCATAAACAGTGTGAATGCCAAACCCATAAATAGTGAGAAGGCACACCGATAATCAGTGAGACAGTCAAACCGATAAACAGTGTGAACGACACACCCATAAACAGTGTGAATGTCACACCCATAAACAGTGTGAACGTCACACTCATAAACAGTGAGAATGTCACACCCAAAAACAGTGTGAATGTCACACCCAAAAACAGTGTGAACGTCACACCCATAAACAGTGAGAATGTCACACCCAAAAACAGTGTGAATGTCACACCCAAGAACAGTGTGAATGTCACACCCATAAACAGTGAGAACGTCACACCCATAAACAGTGAGAATGTCACACCCAAAAACAGTGTGAACGTCACACACATAAACAGTGCGAACGTCACACCCATGAACATTGTGAATGTCACACCCACAAACAATGTGAACGTCACACCCAAAACCAATGTGAACATCACACATAAAAGCAGTGAGAACGTCACACACAAAAACAGTGTGAACGTCACACCCATAAACAGTGCGGATGTCACACCCATTAAAAGTCTGAACATCACACCCATAAACAGTGTCAACATAACACGCAAAATCAGTATGAACATCACACCCAAAAAAGCATGAATGTCACACCGATAAACAGTGAGAATGTCACACCCATAACAGTAAGAATGTCAAACCCATATACAGTGAGCATGGCAATCTCATAAACAGTGTGAACCACAGACCCATAAAAAGTGAGACGGTTAAACCGATTAGCAGTGAGAATGTCACATCCATAAACAGTGTGAATGTCACACCCATAAACAGTGTTAAAATTACACCCAAAAACAGTGTGAACATCACACCCAAAAACAGTGTGAACGTAACACACATAAACAGTGTGAACATCACATCCAAAAACAGTGTGAACGTCACACCCATAAACAGTGTGGATGTCACACCCATTAAAAGTCTGAACATCACACCCATAAACAGTGTCAACATCACACGCGAAAACAGTATGAACATCACACCCAAAAAAGCGTGAATGTCACACCCATAAACAGTGAGAACGTCATACACATAAACAGTGAGAACGTCACACCCATAAACAGTGCGGATGTCACACCCATTAAAAGTCTGAACATCACACCCATAAACAGTGTCAACATAACACGCAAAATCAGTATGAACCTCACACCCAAAAAAGCATGAATGTCACACCGATAAACAGTGAGAATGTCACACCCATAACAGTAAGAATGTCAAACCCATATACAGTGAGCATGGCAATCCCATAAACAGTGTGAACCACAGACCCATAAAAAGTGAGACGGTTAAACCGATTAGCAGTGAGAATGTCACATCCATAAACAGTGTGAATGTCACACCCATAAACAGGGTTAAAATTACACCCAAAAACAGTGTGAACATCACACCCAAAAACAGTGTGAACGTAACACACATAAACAGTGTGAACATCACATCCAAAAACAGTGTGAACGTCACACCCATAAACAGTGTGGATGTCACACCCATTAAAAGTCTGAACATCACACCCATAAACAGTGTCAACATCACACGCGAAAACAGTATGAACATCACACCCAAAAAAGCGTGAATGTCACACCCATAAACAGTGAGAACGTCATACACATAAACAGTGAGAATGTCACTCCCATAAACAGTGTGAACGTCACACACATAAACAGTGTGAATGTCACACCCAAAAACACTGTGAATGTCACACCCAAAAAGAGTGTGAACATCACACCCTAAAACAGTGTGAACGTCACACACATAAACAGTGAGAACTTCACACCCATAAACAATATGAACGTCACACCCAAAACCAGTGTGAACATCACACTCAAAAACAGTGAGAACGTTACACACAAACAGTGTGAACGTCACAACCATAAACAGTGTGGATGTCACAACCATTAAAAGTCTGAAGACAACACCCATAAACAGTGTCAACATCACACGCAAAAACAGTATGAACATCACACCCAAAAAAGCGTGAATGTCACACCCATAAACATGGAGAATGTCACAACCAAGAACAGTGAGAACATCACACTGATAAACAGTGAGAATGTCACACCCATAAACAGTGAGAACGTCAAACCCATAAACAGTGAGAATGTCAATCCCAAAAACAGTGTGAACGACACACCCATAAACAGTGAGACGGTTAAACCAATTAGCAGTGAGAACGTCACACCCATAAGCAGTGTGAATGTCACACCCATAAACAGTGTGAAAATCACACCCAAAAACAGTGTGAACATCACACCCAGAAACAGTGTGAATGTCACACACATAAACAATGAGAACGTCACACCCATAAACAGTGAGAATGACACACCCATAAACAGTGCAAACATCACCCATAAACAGTGAGAGCCTCACACCCATATAGAGTGTGAACATCACTCCCAAAAGCAGTGTGAACATCACACACATAAATGGTGAGAACGTCACACCCATAAACAGTGAGAACGACACACCCATAAACAGTGTGAACATCACACCCAAAAACAGTATGAACATCACACCCATGAACAGTGAGAACATCACACCCATGAACAGTGTGAACGTCACAACCATAAACAGTGAGAATGTCACACCCATAAACAGTGAGAACGTCACACCCATGAACAGTGAGAACGTCACACCCATTAACAGTGTGAATGCCAAACCCATAAATAGTGAGAAGGCACACCGATAATCAGTGAGACCGTCAAACCGATAAACAGTGTGAACGACACACCCATAAACAGTGTGAATGTCACACCCATAAACAGTGTGAACGTCACACCCATAAACAGTGAGAATGTCACACCCAAAAACAGTGTGAATGTCACACCCAAAAACAGTGTGAACGTCACACCCATAAACAGTGAGAAAGTCACACCCAAAAACAGTGTGAATGTCACACCCAAGAACAGTGTGAATGTCACACCCATAAACAGTGAGAACGTCACACCCATAAACAGTGAGAATGTCACACCCAAAAACAGTGTGAACGTCACACACATAAACAGTGCGAACGTCACACCCATGAACATTGTGAATGTCACACCCACAAACAATGTGAACGTCACACCCAAAACCAATGTGAACATCACACATAAAAGCAGTGAGAACGTCACACACAAAAACAGTGTGAACGTCACACCCATAAACAGTGCGGATGTCACACCCATTAAAAGTCTGAACATCACACCCATAAACAGTGTCAACATAACACGCAAAATCAGTATGAACCTCACACCCAAAAAAGCATGAATGTCACACCGATAAACAGTGAGAATGTCACACCCATAACAGTAAGAATGTCAAACCCATATACAGTGAGCATGGCAATCCCATAAACAGTGTGAACCACAGACCCATAAAAAGTGAGACGGTTAAACCGATTAGCAGTGAGAATGTCACATCCATAAACAGTGTGAATGTCACACCCATAAACAGGGTTAAAATTACACCCAAAAACAGTGTGAACATCACACCCAAAAACAGTGTGAACGTAACACACATAAACAGTGTGAACATCACATCCAAAAACAGTGTGAACGTCACACCCATAAACAGTGTGGATGTCACACCCATTAAAAGTCTGAACATCACACCCATAAACAGTGTCAACATCACACGCGAAAACAGTATGAACATCACACCCAAAAAAGCGTGAATGTCACACCCATAAACAGTGAGAACGTCATACACATAAACAGTGAGAACGACACTCCCATAAACAGTGTGAACGTCACACACATAAACAGTGTGAATGTCACACCCAAAAACACTGTGAATGTCACACCCAAGAAGAGTGTGAACATCACACCCTAAAACAGTGTGAACGTCACACACATAAACAGTGAGAACTTCACACCCATAAACAATATGAACGTCACACCCAAAACCAGTGTGAACATCACACTCAAAAACAGTGAGAACGTTACACACAAAAACAGTGTGAACGTCACAACCATAAACAGTGTGGATGTCACAACCATTAAAAGTCTGAAGACAACACCCATAAACAGTGTCAACATCACACGCAAAAACAGTATGAACATCACACCCAAAAAAGCGTGAATGTCACACCCATAAACATGGAGAATGTCACAACCAAGAACAGTGAGAACATCACACTGATAAACAGTGAGAATGTCACACCCATAAACAGTGAGAACATCAACCCATAAACAGTGAGAATGTCAATCCCAAAAACAGTGTGAACGACACACCCATAAACAGTGAGACGGTTAAACCAATTAGCAGTGAGAACGTCACACCCATAAGCAGTGTGAATGTCACACCCATAAACAGTGTGAAAATCACACCCAAAAACAGTGTGAACATCACACCCAGAAACAGTGTGAATGTCACACACATAAACAATGAGAACGTCACACCCATAAACAGTGAGAATGACACACCCATAAACAGTGCAAACATCACCCATAAACAGTGAGAACGTCACACCCATAAACAGTGAGAATGTCACACCCAAAAACAGTGTGAACGTCACACACATAAACAGTGCGAACGTCACACCCATGAACATTGTGAATGTCACACCCACAAACAATGTGAACGTCACACCCAAAACCAATGTGAACATCACACACAAAAGCAGTGAGAACGTCACACAGAAAAACAGTGTGAACGTCACACCCATAAACAGTGCGGATGTCACACCCATTAAAAGTCTGAACATCACACCCATAAACAGTGTCAACATAACACGCAAAATCAGTATGAACCTCACACCCAAAAAAGCATGAATGTCACACCGATAAACAGTGAGAATGTCACACCCATAACAGTAAGAATGTCAAACCCATATACAGTGAGCATGGCAATCCCATAAACAGTGTGAACCACAGACACATAAAAAGTGAGACGGTTAAACCGATTAGCAGTGAGAATGTCACATCCATAAACAGTGTGAATGTCACACCCATAAACAGGGTTAAAATTACACCCAAAAACAGTGTGAACATCACACCCAAAAACAGTGTGAACGTAACACACATAAACAGTGTGAACATCACATCCAAAAACAGTGTGAACGTCACACCCATAAACAGTGTGGATGTCACACCCATTAAAAGTCTGAACATCACACCCATAAACAGTGTCAACATCACATGCGAAAACTGTGTGAACATCACACCCAAAAACAGTGTGAACGTAACACACATAAACAGTGTGAACATCACATCCAAAAACAGTGTGAACATCACACCCAAAAATAGTGTGAACGTCACACAAATAAACAGTGAGAACGTCACACCCATAAACAGTGAGAACGTCACACCCATGAACAGTGTGAATGCCACACCCAAAAACAGTGTGAATGCCACACCCAAAAACAGTGTGAACATCAAACCCATAAACATTGCGAACGTCACACACATAAACAGTGAGAACATCACACACATAAACAGTGAGAATGTCACACCCATCAACACTGAGAACATCAGAACCAAAAACAGTGAGAAGTCACAACTAAAAACGGAGGAAACGTCACACACATAAACAGTGAGAACGTCACTCCCATAAACAGTGTGAACGTCACACCCATAAACAGTGTGAATGTCACACTCAAAAACAGTGAGAACGTTACACACAAAAACAGTGTGAACGTCACACCCATAAACAGTGTGGATGTCACACCCATTAAAAGTCTGAAGATAACACCCAAAAACAGTGTGAACATCACACCCAAAAACAGTGTGAACGTCGCACACATAAACAGTGAGAACATCACACCCATAAACAGTGAGAATGACACACCCATAAACAGTGCAAACAACACCCACAAACAGTGAGAACCTCACACCCATAAAGATTGTGAACATCACACCCAAAAACAGTGTGAACGTCACACAAATAAATGGTGAGAACGTCACACCCATAAACAGTGACAAGTCACATCCGTAAACAGTATGAACATCACACCCATAAACAGTGAGAACGTCACACCCATGAACAGTGAGAATGTCACACCCATAAACAGTGAGAATGTCACACCCATAAACAGTGAGAACGTCACACCCATAAACAGTGAGAACGTCACACCCATAAACAGTGTGAATGCCACACCCATAAACAGCGAAAAAGTCACACCCATAAACAGTGGATGTCACACCCATAAATAGTGAGAAGGCACACCGATAATCAGTGAGACCGTCAAACCCAAAAACAGTGTGAACGACACACCCATAAACAGTGAGATGGTTAAACCGATAAATAGTGAGAACGTCACACCCATAAAGAGTGCGAACGTCACACCCATAAACAGTGTGAATGTCACACCAAAAACAGTGTGAATGTCACACCCAAAAACAGTGTGAACATCACACCCAAAAACAGTGTGAACGTCACACACATAAACAGTGGGAACGTCACACCCATGAACATTATGAATGTCACACCCACAAACAATGTGAACGTCACACCCAAAACCAATGTGAACATCACACACAAAAGCAGTGAGAACGTCACACACAAAAACAGTGTGAACGTCACACCCATAAACAGTGTGGATGTCACACCCATTAAAAGTCTGAACATCACACCCATAAACAGTGGCAACATAATACGCAAAATCAGTACGAACATCACACCCAAAAAGCATGAATGTCACACCGATAGACAGTGAGAATGTCAAACCCATAACAGTAAGAACGTCAAACCCATATACAGTGAGCATGGCAATCCCATCAACAGTGTGAACCACAGACCCATAAACAGTGAGACAGTTAAACCGATTAGCAGTGAGAATGTCACACCCATAAACAGTGTGAATGTCACACCCATAAACAGGGTTAAAATTACACCCAAAAACAGTGTGAACATCACACCCAAAAACAGTGTGAACGTAACACACATAAACAGTGTGAACATCACATCCAAAAACAGTGTGAACATCACACCCAAAAACGGAGTGAATGTCACACCCATAAACAGTCTGAACATCACATCCAAAAACAGTGTGAACATCACACCCAAAAACAGTGTGAACGTCACACCCAAAAACAGTGAGAACGTCACACCCAAAAACAGTGTGAACATCACACCCATAAACAGTGCGAACGTCACACACATAAACAGTGAGAACATCACACCCATAAACACTGAGAACGTCACACCCAAAAACAGTCTGAACATCACATCCAAAAACAGTGTGAACGTCACACCCAAAAACAGTGTGAACGTCACACCCAAAAACAGTGTGAACATCACACCCATAAACATTGCGAAAATCACACACATAAACAGTGAGAACATCACACCCATAAGCAGTGAGAACAACACACACATAAACAGTGAGAACATCACACACATAAACAGTGAGAACATCACACTCATAAACAGTGAAAACGACACACCCATAAACAGTGTGAACATCACATCCATAAACAGTGAGAATGTCACACCCATAAACAGTCATAACATCACACCCATAAACAGTGAGAACGTCACACCCATAAACAGTGAGAATGTCACACCCATAAACAGTGTGAAAGTCACACCCATGAACAGTGAGAACGTCACACCCATAAACAGTGAGAATGTCACACCCATAAACAGTGAGAACGTCACACCCATGAACAGTGAGAACGTCACACACATAAACAGTGTGAATGCCACACCCATAAACAGCGAAAAAGTCACACCCATAAACAGTGGATGTCACACCCATAAATAGTGAGAAGGCACACCGATAATCAGTGAGACCGTCAAACCGATAAACAGTGTGAACGACACACCCATAATCAGTGAGACGGTAATACCGATAAACAGTGAGAACGTCACACCCATAAACAGTGTGAATGTCACACCCATAAACAGCGAAAAAGTCACACCCATAAACAGTGGATGTCACATCCATAAATAGTGAGAAGGCACACCGATAATCAGTGAGACCGTCAAACCGATAAACAGTGTGAACGACACACCCATAAACAGTGAGACGGTTATACCAATAAACAGTGAGAACGTCACACCCAAAAACAGTGTGAACGTCACACCCAAAAACAGTGCGAACAGCACACCCAAAAACAGTGTGAACGTCACACCCATGAACATTGTGAATGTCACACCCACAAACAATGTGAACGTCACACCCAAAACCAATGTGAACATCACACACAAAAGCAGTGAGAACGTCACACACAAAAACAGTGTGAACGTCACACCCATAAACAGTGTGGATGTCACACCCATTAAAAGTCTGAACATCACACCCATAAACAGTGTCAACATAACACGCAAAATCAGTACGAACATCACACCCAAAAAGCATGAATGTCACACCCATAAACAGTGCGAATGTCACACCCATAACAGTAAGAATGTCAAACCCATATACAGTGAGCATGGCAATCCCAAAAACAGTGTGAACCACAGACCCATAAACAGTGAGACGGTTAAACCGATTAGCAGTGAGAATGTCACACCCATAAACAGTGTGAATGTCACACCCATAAACAGGGTTAAAATTACCCCCAAAAACAGTGTGAACATCACACCCAAAAACATGGTGAACGTAACACACATAAACAGTGTGAACATCACATCCAAAAACAGTGTGAACATCACACCCAAAAACTGTGTGAATGTCACACCCATAAACAGTCTGAACATCACATCCAAAAACAGTGTGAACATCACACCCAAAAACAGTGTGAATGTCACACCCAAAAACAGTGTGAACGTCACACCCAAAAACAGTGTGAACATCACACCCATAAACAGTGCGAACGTCACACACATAAACAGTGAGAACATCACACCCATAAACAGTGAGAACGTCACACCCATAAACAGTCTGAACATCACATCCAAAAACAGTGTGAATGTCACACCCAAAAACAGTGTGAACATCACACCCATAAACATTGCGAACGTCACACACATAAACAGTGAGAACATCACACCCATAAACAGTGAGAACAACACACACATAAACAGTGAGAACATCACACACATAAACAGTGAGAACATCACACCCATAAATATGAGAACGACACACACATAAACATTGTGAAGATCACACACATAAACAGTGAGAACATCACACCCATAAATAGTGTGAACATCACTCCCATAAACAGTGTGAACATCACATCCATAAACAGTGTGAACATCACACCCAAAAACAGTATGAACATCACACCCATAAACAGTGTTAACGTCACACCCATAAACAGTGAGAACGTCAGACCCATAAACAGTGAGAACGTCACTCCCATAAACAGTGTGAATGACACACCCATAAACAGTGAGAAAGTCACACCCACAAACAGTGAGAAGTCACACCCATAAATAGTGAGAAGGCACACCGATAATCAGTGAGAACGTCAAACCCATAAACAGTGCGAACGACACACCCATATACAGTGAGACGGTTAAACCGATAAACAGTGAGAATGTCACACTCATAAAGATTGCGAACGTCACACTCATAAGCAGTGTGAATGTAACACCCATAAACAGTGTGAACGTCACACCCAAAAACAGTGTGAACATCACACCCAAAAACAGTGTGAACGTCACACACATAAACAGTGAGAACGTCACACCCATAAACATTGTGAATGTCACATCCATAAACAATGTGAACGTCACACCCAAAAACAATGTGAACATCACACTCAAAAACAGTGAGAACGTCACATACATAAACAGTGAGAACGTCACACCCATAAACAGTGTGAATGTCACACCCATTAAAAGTCTGAACATCACACCCATAAACAGTGTCAAAATCACACGCAAAAACAGTATGAACATCACACCCAAAAAAGCGTGAATGTCACACCCATAAACAGTGAGAACATCACACCCATAAACAGTGAGAACATCAGAACCAAAAACATTGAGAAGTCACAACCAAAAACAGTGGGAACATCACACCCAGAAACAGTCAGTACGTCACAACCAAGAACAGTGAGAACATCACACCCATAAACAGTGAGAACGTCACACCCATAAACAGTGTGAATGCCACACCCATAAATAGTGAGAAGGCACACCGATAATCAGTGAGAATGTCAAACCCATAAAGTGTGTGAACGACAGACCCATAAACAGTGGGACGGTTAAACCCATAAACAGTGTGGATGTCACACCCATTAAAAGTCTGAACATCACACCCATAAACAGTGTCAACATCACACGCAAAAAAGCCTGAATGTCACACCCATAAACAGTGAGAATGTCACACCCATAAACAGTGAGAACGTCACACCCATAAATAGTGAGAAGGCACACCGACAATCAGTGAAAAGGTCAAACACATAAACAGTGTGAACGACACACCCATAAACAGTGGGACGGTTAAACAGATAAACAGTGAGAACGTCACACCTATAAAGAGTGCGAACGTCACACCCATGAACAGTGTGAATGTCAGACCCATAAACAGTGTGAATGTCACTCCCAAAAACAGTGTGAACATCACACCCAAAAACAGTGTAAACGTCACACAGATAAACATTGAGAACGTCACACCCATAAACATTGTGAATGTCACACCCATAAACAGTGTGAACATCACACTCAAAAACAGTGAGAACGTCACACCCATAAACAGTGAGAACGTCACACCCATAAACAGTGTGAATGTCACATCCATTAAAAGTCTGAACATCACACCCATAAACAGTGTGAACATCACACCCATAAACAGTGTGAACATCACACCCATAAACAGTGTCAACATCACACGCAAAAACAGTATGAACATAACACCCAAAAAAGCGTGAATGTCACACCCATAAACAGTGAGAACATCACACCCATCAACACTGAGAACATCAGAACCAAAAACAGTGAGAAGTCACAACAAAAAACGGAGGGAACGTCACACACATAAACAGTGAGAACGTCACTCCCATAAACAGTGTGAACGTCACACCCATAAACAGTGTGAATGTCACACTCATAAACAGTGAGAACGTTACACACAAAAACAGTGTGAATGTCACACCCATAAACAGTGTGGATGTCACACCCATTAAATGTCTGAACATCACACCCATAAACAGTGTCAACATCACACGCAAAAACAGTATGAACATCACACCCAAAAAAGCGTGAATGTCACACCCATAAACAGTAAGAACGTCAAACCCATAAACAGTGAGAATGTCAAACCCATAAACAGTGTGAACGACAGACCCATAAACAGTGAGAATGACACACCCATAAACAGTGCAAACATCACCCATAAACAGGGAGAACCTCACACCCATAAAGAGTGTGAACATCACTCCCAAAAACAGTGTGAACGTCACACAAATAAATGGTGAGAACGTCACACCCATAAACAGTGACAAGTCACATCCGTAAACAGTATGAACATCACACCCATAAACAGTGAGAACGTCACACCCATGAACAGTGAGAATGTCACACCCATAAACAGTGAGAATGTCACACCCATAAACAGTGTGAACGTCACACCCATAAACAGTGAGAATGTCACACCCAAAAACAGTGTGAATGTCACACCCAAAAACAGTGAGAACGACACACCCATAAACAGTGTGAATGCCACAGCCATAAACAGTGAGAACGACACACCCATAAACAGTGTGAACATCACATCCATAAACAGTGATAATGTCACACCCATAAACAGTCATAACATCACACCCATAAACAGTGAGAACGTCACACCCATAAACAATGAGAATGTCACACCCATAAACAGTGTGAAAGTCACACCCATGAACAGTGAGAACGTCACACACATAAACAGTGAGAATGTCACACCCATAAACAGTGAGAACGTCACACCCATGAACAGTGAGAACGTCACACCCATAAACAGTGTGAATGCCACACCCATAAACAGCGAAAAAGTCACACCCATAAACAGTGTGAACATCACACCCAAAAACAGTGTGAACGTCACACCCATGTACATTGTGAA
This sequence comes from Isurus oxyrinchus, assembly GCA_026770705.1. NCBI lineage: Eukaryota > Metazoa > Chordata > Chondrichthyes > Lamniformes > Lamnidae > Isurus > Isurus oxyrinchus. The sequence goes on from JANJGN010000683.1 coordinate 131,220, forward strand.
TGTCACACCCACAAACAATGTGAACGTCACACCCAAAACCAATGTGAACATCACACACAAAAGCAGTGAGAACGTCACACACAAAAACAGTGTGAACGTCACACCCATAAACAGTGTGGATGTCACACCCATTAAAAGTCTGAACATCACACCCATAAACAGTGTCAACATAACAATCAAAATCAGTACGAACATCACACCCAAAATGCATGAATGTCACACCCATAAACTGTGCAAATGTCACACCCATAACAGTAAGAATGTCAAACCCATATACAGTGAGCATGGCAATCCCCTAAAACAGTGTGAACCACAGACCCATAAACAGTGAGACGGTTAAACCGATTAGCAGTGAGAATGTCACACCCATAAAACAGTGTGAATGTCACACCCATAAACAGGGTTAAAATTACACCCAAAAACAGTGTGAACATCACACCCAAAAACAGTGTGAACGTAACACACATAAACAGTGTGAACATCACATCCAAAAACAGTGTGAACATCACACCCAAAAACTGTGCGAATGTCACACCCAAAAACAGTGTGAACGTAACACCCAAAAACAGTGTGAACATCACACCCATAAACAGTGCGAAGGTCACACACATAAACAGTGAGAACATCACACCCATGAACAGTGAGAACGTCACACACATAAACAGTCTGAACATCACATCCAAAAACAGTGTGAACGTCACACCCAAAAACAGTGTGAACATCACACCCATAAACATTGCGAACGTCACACACATAAACAGTGAGAACATCACACCCATAAACAGTGAGAACAACACACACATAAACAGTGTGAAGATCACACACATAAACAGTGAGAACATCACACCCATAAACAGTGTGAACATCACACCCATAAACAGTGTGAACATCAGATCCATAAACAGTGTGAACATCACACCCAAAAACAGTATGAACATCACACCCATAAACAGTGTTAACGTCACACCCATAAACAGTGAGAACGTCACACCCATAAACAGTGAGAACGTCACTCCCATAAACAGTGTGAATGCCACACCCATAAACAGTGAGAAAGTCACTCCCATATACAGTGAGAAGTCACACCCATAAATAGTGAGAAGGCACACCGATAATCAGTGAGAACGTCAAAGCCATAAACAGTGTGAACGACACACCCATAAACAGTGAGACGGTTAAACCGATAAACAGTGAGAATGTCACACTCATAAAGATTGCGAACGTCACACCCATAAGCAGTGTGAATGTAACACCCATAAACAGTGTGAACGTCACACCCAAAAACAGTGTGAACATCACACCCAAAAACAGTGTGAACGGTCACACACATAAACAGTGAGAACGTCACACCCATAAACATTGTGAATGTCACATCCATAAACAATGTGAACGTCACACCCAAAAAAAATGTGAACATCACACTCAAAAACAGTGTGAACGTCACACCCATAAACAGTGTGAATGTCACACCCATTAAAAGTCTGAACATCACACCCATAAACAGTGTCAAAATCACACGCAAAAACAGTATGAACATCACACCCAAAAAAGCGTGAATGTCACACCCATAAACAGTGAGAACATCACACCCATAAACAGTGAGAATGTCACACCCATGAACAGTGTGAACGTCAAACCCATAAACAGTGAGAATGTCACACCCATAAACAGTGAGAACGTTAAACCAATTAGCAGTGAGAACGTCACACCCATAAGCAGTGTGAATGTCACACCCATAAACAGTGTGAAAATCACACCCAAAAACAGTGTGAACATCACACCCAGAAACAGTGTGAATGTCACACAAATAAATGGTGAGAACGTCACACCCATAAACAGTGACAAGTCACATCCGTAAACAGTATGAACATCACACCCATAAACAGTGAGAACGTCACACCCATGAACAGTGAGAATGTCACACCCATAAACAGTGAGAATGTCACACCCATAAACAGTGTGAACGTCACACCCATAAACAGTGAGAATGTCACACCCAAAAACAGTGTGAATGTCACACCCAAAAACAGTGAGAACGACACACCCATAAACAGTGTGAATGCCACAGCCATAAACAGTGAGAACGACACACCCATAAACAGTGTGAACATCACATCCATAAACAGTGATAATGTCACACCCATAAACAGTCATAACATCACACCCATAAACAGTGAGAACGTCACACCCATAAACAATGAGAATGTCACACCCATAAACAGTGTGAAAGTCACACCCATGAACAGTGAGAACGTCACACACATAAACAGTGAGAATGTCACACCCATAAACAGTGAGAACGTCACACCCATGAACAGTGAGAACGTCACACCCATAAACAGTGTGAATGCCACACCCATAAACAGCGAAAAAGTCACACCCATAAACAGTGTGAACATCACACCCAAAAACAGTGTGAACGTCACACCCATGTACATTGTGAATGTCACACCCACAAACAATGTGAACGTCACACCCAAAACCAATGTGAACATCACACACAAAAGCAGTGAGAACGTCACACACAAAAACAGTGTGAACGTCACACCCATAAACAGTGTGGATGTCACACCCATTAAAAGTCTGAACATCACACCCATAAACAGTGTCAACATAACAATCAAAATCAGTACGAACATCACACCCAAAATGCATGAATGTCACACCCATAAACTGTGCAAATGTCACACCCATAACAGTAAGAATGTCAAACCCATATACAGTGAGCATGGCAATCCCCTAAAACAGTGTGAACCACAGACCCATAAACAGTGAGACGGTTAAACCGATTAGCAGTGAGAATGTCACACCCATAAAACAGTGTGAATGTCACACCCATAAACAGGGTTAAAATTACACCCAAAAACAGTGTGAACATCACACCCAAAAACAGTGTGAACGTAACACACATAAACAGTGTGAACATCACATCCAAAAACAGTGTGAACATCACACCCAAAAACTGTGCGAATGTCACACCCAAAAACAGTGTGAACGTAACACCCAAAAACAGTGTGAACATCACACCCATAAACAGTGCGAAGGTCACACACATAAACAGTGAGAACATCACACCCATGAACAGTGAGAACGTCACACACATAAACAGTCTGAACATCACATCCAAAAACAGTGTGAACGTCACACCCAAAAACAGTGTGAACATCACACCCATAAACATTGCGAACGTCACACACATAAACAGTGAGAACATCACACCCATAAACAGTGAGAACAACACACACATAAACAGTGTGAAGATCACACACATAAACAGTGAGAACATCACACCCATAAACAGTGTGAACATCACACCCATAAACAGTGTGAACATCAGATCCATAAACAGTGTGAACATCACACCCAAAAACAGTATGAACATCACACCCATAAACAGTGTTAACGTCACACCCATAAACAGTGAGAACGTCACACCCATAAACAGTGAGAACGTCACTCCCATAAACAGTGTGAATGCCACACCCATAAACAGTGAGAAAGTCACTCCCATATACAGTGAGAAGTCACACCCATAAATAGTGAGAAGGCACACCGATAATCAGTGAGAACGTCAAAGCCATAAACAGTGTGAACGACACACCCATAAACAGTGAGACGGTTAAACCGATAAACAGTGAGAATGTCACACTCATAAAGATTGCGAACGTCACACCCATAAGCAGTGTGAATGTAACACCCATAAACAGTGTGAACGTCACACCCAAAAACAGTGTGAACATCACACCCAAAAACAGTGTGAACGGTCACACACATAAACAGTGAGAACGTCACACCCATAAACATTGTGAATGTCACATCCATAAACAATGTGAACGTCACACCCAAAAAAAATGTGAACATCACACTCAAAAACAGTGTGAACGTCACACCCATAAACAGTGTGAATGTCACACCCATTAAAAGTCTGAACATCACACCCATAAACAGTGTCAAAATCACACGCAAAAACAGTATGAACATCACACCCAAAAAAGCGTGAATGTCACACCCATAAACAGTGAGAACATCACACCCATAAACAGTGAGAATGTCACACCCATGAACAGTGTGAACGTCAAACCCATAAACAGTGAGAATGTCACACCCATAAACAGTGAGAACGTTAAACCAATTAGCAGTGAGAACGTCACACCCATAAGCAGTGTGAATGTCACACCCATAAACAGTGTGAAAATCACACCCAAAAACAGTGTGAACATCACACCCAGAAACAGTGTGAATGTCACACACATAAACAATGAGAACGTCACACCCATAAACAGTGAGAATGACACACCCATAAACAGTGCAAACATCACCCATAAACAGTGAGAACCTCACACCCATAAAGAGTGTGAACATCACTCCCAAAAACAGTGTGAACGTCACACACATAAATGGTGAGAACGTCACACCCATAAACAGTGAGAACGACACACCCATAAACAGTGTGAACATCACACCCAAAAACAGTATGAACATCACACCCATGAACAGTGAGAACATCACACCCATGAACAGTGTGAACGTCACAACCATAAACAGTGAGAATGTCACACCCATAAACAGTGAGAACGTCACACCCATGAACAGTGAGAACGTCACACCCATAAACAGTGTGAATGCCAAACCCATAAATAGTGAGAAGGCACACCGATAATCAGTGAGACCGTCAAACCGATAAACAGTGTGAACGACACACCCATAAACAGTGTGAATGTCACACCCATAAACAGTGTGAACGTCACACCCATAAACAGTGAGAATGTCACACCCAAAAACAGTGTGAATGTCACACCCAAAAACAGTGTGAACGTCACACCCATAAACAGTGAGAATGTCACACCCAAAAACAGTGTGAATGTCACACCCAAGAACAGTGTGAATGTCACACCCATAAACAGTGAGAACGTCACACCCATAAACAGTGAGAATGTCACACCCAAAAACAGTGTGAACGTCACACACATAAACAGTGCGAACGTCACACCCATGAACATTGTGAATGTCACACCCACAAACAATGTGAACGTCACACCCAAAACCAATGTGAACATCACACATAAAAGCAGTGAGAACGTCACACACAAAAACAGTGTGAACGTCACACCCATAAACAGTGCGGATGTCACACCCATTAAAAGTCTGAAAATCACACCCATAAACAGTGTCAACATAACACGCAAAATCAGTATGAACCTCACACCCAAAAAAGCATGAATGTCACACCGATAAACAGTGAGAATGTCACACCCATAACAGTAAGAATGTCAAACCCATATACAGTGAGCATGGCAATCCCATAAACAGTGTGAACCACAGACACATAAAAAGTGAGACGGTTAAACCGATTAGCAGTGAGAATGTCACATCCATAAACAGTGTGAATGTCACACCCATAAACAGGGTTAAAATTACACCCAAAAACAGTGTGAACATCACACCCAAAAACAGTGTGAACGTAACACACATAAACAGTGTGAACATCACATCCAAAAACAGTGTGAACGTCACACCCATAAACAGTGTGGATGTCACACCCATTAAAAGTCTGAACATCACACCCATAAACAGTGTCAACATCACACCCAAAAACAGTGTGAACATCACACCCAAAAACAGTGTGAACGTAACACACATAAACAGTGTGAACATCACATCCAAAAACAGTGTGAACATCACACCCAAAAACTGTGCGAATGTCACACCCATAAACAGTCTGAACATCACATCGAAAAACAGTGTGAACATCACACCCAAAAACAGTGTGAACGTCACACCCAAAAACAGTGTGAACGTAACACCCAAAAACAGTGTGAACATCACACCCATAAACAGTGCGAAGGTCACACACATAAACAGTGAGAACATCACACCCATGAACAGTGAGAACGTCACACACATAAACAGTCTGAACATCACATCCAAAAACAGTGTGAACGTCACACCCAAAAACAGTGTGAACATCACACCCATAAACATTGCGAACGTCACACACATAAACAGTGAGAACATCACACCCATAAACAGTGAGAACAACACACACATAAACAGTGTGAAGATCACACACGTAAACAGTGAGAACATCACACCCATAAACAGTGTGAACGTCACACCCATAAACAGTGTGAATGTCACACCCATTAAAAGTCTGAACATCACACCCATAAACAGTGTCAAAATCACACGCAAAAACAGTATGAACATCACACCCAAAAAAGCGTGAATGTCACACCCATAAACAGTGAGAACATCACACCCATAAACAGTGAGAATGTCACACCCATGAACAGTGTGAACGTCAAACCCATAAACAGTGAGAATGTCACACCCATAAACAGTGAGAACGTCACACCCATGAACAGTGAGAAGTCACACCCATAAATAGTGAGAAGGCACACCGATAAACAGTGAGAACGTCACACCCATAAACAGTGTGAATGTCACACCCACAAACAATGTGAACGTCACACCCAAAACCAATGTGAACATCACACACAAAAGCAGTGAGAACGTCACACACAAAAACAGTGTGAACGTCACACCCATAAACAGTGTGGATGTCACACCCATTAAAAGTCTGAACATCACACCCATAAACAGTGTCAACATCACACGCGAAAACAGTATGAACATCACACCCAAAAAAGCGTGAATGTCACACCCATAAACAGTGAGAACGTCACACACATAAACAGTGAGAACGTCACTCCCATAAACAGTGTGAACGTCACACCCATAAACAGTGTGAATGTCACACCCAAAAACACTGTGAATGTCACACCCAAAAAGAGTGTGAACATCACACCCTAAAACAGTGTGAACGTCACACACATAAACAGTGAGAACTTCACACCCATAAACAATATGAACGTCACACCCAAAACCAGTGTGAACATCACACTCAAAAACAGTGAGAACGTTACACACAAAAACAGTGTGAACGCCACACCCATAAACAGTGTGGATGTCACAACCATTAAAAGTCTGAAGACAACACCCATAAACAGTGTCAACATCACACGCAAAAACAGTATGAACATCACACCCAAAAAAGCGTGAATGTCACACCCATAAACATGGAGAATGTCACAACCAAGAACAGTGAGAACATCACACTGATAAACAGTGAGAATGTCACACCCATAAACAGTGAGAACGTCAAACCCATAAACAGTGAGAATGTCAATCCCAAAAACAGTGTGAACGACACACCCATAAACAGTGAGACGGTTAAACCAATTAGCAGTGAGAACGTCACACCCATAAGCAGTGTGAATGTCACACCCATAAACAGTGTGAAAATCACACCCAAAAACAGTGTGAACATCACACCCAGAAACAGTGTGAATGTCACACACATAAACAATGAGAACGTCACACCCATAAACAGTGAGAATGACACACCCATAAACAGTGCAAACATCACCCATAAACAGTGAGAACCTCACACCCATAAAGAGTGTGAACATCACTCCCAAAAACAGTGTGAACGTCACACACATAAATGGTGAGAACGTCACACCCATAAACAGTGAGAACGACACACCCATAAACAGTGTGAACATCACACCCAAAAACAGTATGAACATCACACCCATGAACAGTGAGAACATCACACCCATGAACAGTGTGAACGTCACAACCATAAACAGTGAGAATGTCACACCCATAAACAGTGAGAACGTCACACCCATGAACAGTGAGAACGTCACACCCATAAACAGTGTGAATGCCAAACCCATAAATAGTGAGAAGGCACACCGATAATCAGTGAGACCGTCAAACCGATAAACAGTGTGAACGACACACCCATAAACAGTGTGAATGTCACACCCATAAACAGTGTGAACGTCACACCCATAAACAGTGAGAATGTCACACCCATAAACAGTGTGAATGTCACACCCAAAAACAGTGTGAACGTCACACCCATAAACAGTGAGAATGTCACACCCAAAAACAGTGTGAATGTCACACCCAAGAACAGTGTGAATGTCACACCCATAAACAGTGAGAACGTCACACCCATAAACAGTGAGAATGTCACACCCAAAAACAATGTGAACGTCACACACATAAACAGTGCGAACGTCACACCCATGAACATTGTGAATGTCACACCCACAAACAATGTGAACGTCACACCCAAAACCAATGTGAACATCACACATAAAAGCAGTGAGAACGTCACACACAAAAACAGTGTGAACGTCACACCCATAAACAGTGCGGATGTCACACCCATTAAAAGTCTGAACATCACACCCATAAACAGTGTGAACGTCACAACCATAAACAGTGAGAATGTCACACCCATAAACAGTGAGAACGTCACACCCATGAACAGTGAGAACATCACACCCATGAACAGTGTGAACGTCACAACCATAAACAGTGAGAATGTCACACCCATAAACAGTGAGAACGTCACACCCATGAACAGTGAGAACGTCACACCCATAAACAGTGTGAATGCCAAACCCATAAATAGTGAGAAGGCACACCGATAATCAGTGAGACCGTCAAACCGATAAACAGTGTGAACGACACACCCATAAACAGTGTGAATGTCACACCCATAAACAGTGTGAACGTCATACCCATAAACAGTGAGAATGTCACACCCAAAAACAGTGTGAATGTCACACCCAAAAACAGTGTGAACGTCATACCCATAAACAGTGAGAATGTCACACCCAAAAACAGTGTGAATGTCACACCCAAGAACAGTGTGAATGTCACACCCATAAACAGTGAGAACGTCACACCCATAAACAGTGAGAATGTCACACCCAAAAACAGTGTGAACGTCACACACATAAACAGTGCGAACGTCACACCCATGAACATTGTGAATGTCACACCCACAAACAATGTGAACGTCACACCCAAAACCAATGTGAACATCACACATAAAAGCAGTGAGAACGTCACACACAAAAACAGTGTGAACGTCACACCCATAAACAGTGCGGATGTCACACCCATTAAAAGTCTGAACATCACACCCATAAACAGTGTCAACATAACACGCAAAATCAGTATGAACCTCACACCCAAAAAAGCATGAATGTCACACCGATAAACAGTGAGAATGTCACACCCATAACAGTAAGAATGTCAAACCCATATACAGTGAGCATGGCAATCCCATAAACAGTGTGAACCACAGACCCATAAAAAGTGAGACGGTTAAACCGATTAGCAGTGAGAATGTCACATCCATAAACAGTGTGAATGTCACACCCATAAACAGGGTTAAAATTACACCCAAAAACAGTGTGAACATCACACCCAAAAACAGTGTGAACGTAACACACATAAACAGTGTGAACATCACATCCAAAAACAGTGTGAACGTCACACCCATAAACAGTGTGGATGTCACACCCATTAAAAGTCTGAACATCACACCCATAAACAGTGTCAACATCACACGCGAAAACAGTATGAACATCACACCCAAAAAAGCGTGAATGTCACACCCATAAACAGTGAGAACGTCATACACATAAACAGTGAGAACGTCACTCCCATAAACAGTGTGAACGTCACACACATAAACAGTGTGAATGTCACACCCAAAAACACTGTGAATGTCACACCCAAAAAGAGTGTGAACATCACACCCTAAAACAGTGTGAACGTCACACACATAAACAGTGAGAACTTCACACCCATAAACAATATGAACGTCACACCCAAAACCAGTGTGAACATCACACTCAAAAACAGTGAGAACGTTACACACAAACAATGTGAACGTCACAACCATAAACAGTGTGGATGTCACAACCATTAAAAGTCTGAAGACAACACCCATAAACAGTGTCAACATCACACGCAAAAACAGTATGAACATCACACCCAAAAAAGCGTGAATGTCACACCCATAAACATGGAGAATGTCACAACCAAGAACAGTGAGAACATCACACTGATAAACAGTGAGAATGTCACACCCATAAACAGTGAGAACGTCAAACCCATAAACAGTGAGAATGTCAATCCCAAAAACAGTGTGAACGACACACCCATAAACAGTGAGACGGTTAAACCAATTAGCAGTGAGAACGTCACACCCATAAGCAGTGTGAATGTCACACCCATAAACAGTGTGAAAATCACACCCAAAAACAGTGTGAACATCACACCCAGAAACAGTGTGAATGTCACACACATAAACAATGAGAACGTCACACCCATAAACAGTGAGAATGACACACCCATAAACAGTGCAAACATCACCCATAAACAGTGAGAGCCTCACACCCATAAAGAGTGTGAACATCACTCAAAAAAGCAGTGTGAACATCACACACATAAATGGTGAGAACGTCACACCCATAAACAGTGAGAACGACACACCCATAAACAGTGTGAACATCACACCCAAAAACAGTATGAACATCACACCCATGAACAGTGAGAACATCACACCCATGAACAGTGTGAACGTCACAACCATAAACAGTGAGAATGTCACACCCATAACAGTAAGAATGTCAAACCCATATACAGTGAGCATGGCAATCCCATAAACAGTGTGAACCACAGACCGATAAAAAGTGAGACGGTTAAACCGATTAGCAGTGTGAATGTCACACCCATAAACAGGGTTAAAATTACACCCAAAAACAGTGTGAACATCACACCCAAAAACAGTGTGAACGTAACACACATAAACAGTGTGAACATCACATCCAAAAACAGTGTGAACGTCACACCCATAAACAGTGTGGATGTCACACCCATTAAAAGTCCGAACATCACACCCATAAACAGTGTCAACATCACACGCGAAAACAGTATGAACATCACACCCAAAAAAGCGTGAATGTCACACCCATAAACAGTGAGAACGTCACACACATAAACAGTGAGAACGTCACTCCCATAAACAGTGTGAACGTCACACCCATAAACAGTGTGAATGTCACACCCAAAAACACTGTGAATGTCACACCCAAAAAGAGTGTGAACATCACTCCCTAAAACAGTGCGAACGTCACACACATAAACAGTGAGAACTTCACACCCATAAACAATATGAACGTCACACCCAAAACCAGTGTGAACATCACACTCAAAAACAGTGAGAACGTTACACACAAAAACAGTGTGAACGTCACACCCATAAACAGTGTGGATGTCACAACCATTAAAAGTCTGAACATCACACCCATAAACAGCGTCAACATCACACGCAAAAACAGTATGAACATCACACCCAAAAAAGCGTGAATGTCACACCCATAAACATGGAGAATGTCACAACCAAGAACAGTGAGAACATCACACTGATAAACAGTGAGAATGTCACCCCCATAAACAGTGAGAACGTCAAACCCATAAACAGTGAGAATGTCAATCCCAAAAACAGTGTGAACGACACACCCATAAACAGTGAGACGGTTAAACCAATTAGCAGTGAGAACGTCAAACCCATAAGCAGTGTGAATGCCACACCCATAAACAGTGTGAAAATCACACCCAAAAACAGTGTGAACATCACACCCAGAAACAGTGTGAATGTCACACACATAAACAATGAGAACGTCACACCCATAAACAGTGAGAATGACACACCCATAAACAGTGCAAACATCACCCATAAACAGTGAGAACGTCACACCCATAAACAGTGAGAATGTCACACCCAAAAACAGTGTGAACGTCACACACATAAACAGTGCGAACGTCACACCCATGAACATTGTGAATGTCACACCCACAAACAATGTGAACGTCACACCCAAAACCAATGTGAACATCACACATAAAAGCAGTGAGAACGTCACACACAAAAACAGTGTGAACGTCACACCCATAAACAGTGCGGATGTCACACCCATTAAAAGTCTGAACATCACACCCATAAACAGTGTCAACATAACACGCAAAATCAGTATGAACCTCACACCCAAAAAAGCATGAATGTCACACCGATAAACAGTGAGAATGTCACACCCATAACAGTAAGAATGTCAAACCCATATACAGTGAGCATGGCAATCCCATAAACAGTGTGAACCACAGACCCATAAAAAGTGAGACGGTTAAACCGATTAGCAGTGAGAATGTCACATCCATAAACAGTGTGAATGTCACACCCATAAACAGGGTTAAAATTACACCCAAAAACAGTGTGAACATCACACCCAAAAACAGTGTGAACGTAACACACATAAACAGTGTGAACATCACATCCAAAAACAGTGTGAACGTCACACCCATAAACAGTGTGGATGTCACACCCATTAAAAGTCTGAACATCACACCCATAAACAGTGTCAACATCACACGCGAAAACAGTGTGAACATCACACCGAAAAACAGTGTGAACGTAACACACATAAACAGTGTGAACATCACATCCAAAAACAGTGTGAACATCACACCCAAAAATAGTGTGAACGTCACACAAATAAACAGTGAGAACGTCACACCCATAAACAGTGAGAACGACACACCCATAAACAGTGTGAATGCCACACCCATAAACAGCGAGAAAGTCACACCCACAAACAGTGAGAACGTCACACCCATAAACAGTGTGAAAGTCACATCCATTAAAAGTCTGAACATCACACCCATAAACAGTGTCAACATCACACGCAAAAACAGTATGAACATCACACCCAAAAAAGCGTGAATGTCACACCCATAAACAGTGAGAACATCACACCCATCAACACTGAGAACATCAGAACCAAAAACAGTGAGAAGTCACAACCAAAAACGGAGGGAACGTCACACAAATAAACAGTGAGAACGTCACTCCCATAAACAGTGTGAATGTCACACCCATAAACAGTGAGAACGACAGACCCATAAAAAGTCTGAACATCACATCCAAAAACAGTGTGAACATCACACCCAAAAAGAGTGTGAAAGTCACACCCAAAAACAGTGTGAACATCACGCCCATAAAAAGTGTGAGCATCACACACATAAACAGTCAGAATGTCACACCAATAAACAGTGAGAATGTCACACCCAAAAACAATGTGAACGTCACACACATAAACAGTGCGAACGTCACACCCATGAACATTGTGAATGTCACACCCACAAACAATGTGAACGTCACACCCAAAACCAATGTGAACATCACACATAAAAGCAGTGAGAACGTCACACACAAAAACAGTGTGAACGTCACACCCATAAACAGTGCGGATGTCACACCCATTAAAAGTCTGAACATCACACCCATAAACAGTGTGAACGTCACAACCATAAACAGTGAGAATGTCACACCCATAAACAGTGAGAACGTCACACCCATGAACAGTGAGAACATCACACCCATGAACAGTGTGAACGTCACAACCATAAACAGTGAGAATGTCACACCCATAAACAGTGAGAACGTCACACCCATGAACAGTGAGAACGTCACACCCATAAACAGTGTGAATGCCAAACCCATAAATAGTGAGAAGGCACACCGATAATCAGTGAGACCGTCAAACCGATAAACAGTGTGAACGACACACCCATAAACAGTGTGAATGTCACACCCATAAACAGTGTGAACGTCATACCCATAAACAGTGAGAATGTCACACCCAAAAACAGTGTGAATGTCACACCCAAAAACAGTGTGAACGTCATACCCATAAACAGTGAGAATGTCACACCCAAAAACAGTGTGAATGTCACACCCAAGAACAGTGTGAATGTCACACCCATAAACAGTGAGAACGTCACACCCATAAACAGTGAGAATGTCACACCCAAAAACAGTGTGAACGTCACACACATAAACAGTGCGAACGTCACACCCATGAACATTGTGAATGTCACACCCACAAACAATGTGAACGTCACACCCAAAACCAATGTGAACATCACACATAAAAGCAGTGAGAACGTCACACACAAAAACAGTGTGAACGTCACACCCATAAACAGTGCGGATGTCACACCCATTAAAAGTCTGAACATCACACCCATAAACAGTGTCAACATAACACGCAAAATCAGTATGAACCTCACACCCAAAAAAGCATGAATGTCACACCGATAAACAGTGAGAATGTCACACCCATAACAGTAAGAATGTCAAACCCATATACAGTGAGCATGGCAATCCCATAAACAGTGTGAACCACAGACCCATAAAAAGTGAGACGGTTAAACCGATTAGCAGTGAGAATGTCACATCCATAAACAGTGTGAATGTCACACCCATAAACAGGGTTAAAATTACACCCAAAAACAGTGTGAACATCACACCCAAAAACAGTGTGAACGTAACACACATAAACAGTGTGAACATCACATCCAAAAACAGTGTGAACGTCACACCCATAAACAGTGTGGATGTCACACCCATTAAAAGTCTGAACATCACACCCATAAACAGTGTCAACATCACACGCGAAAACAGTATGAACATCACACCCAAAAAAGCGTGAATGTCACACCCATAAACAGTGAGAACGTCATACACATAAACAGTGAGAACGTCACTCCCATAAACAGTGTGAACGTCACACACATAAACAGTGTGAATGTCACACCCAAAAACACTGTGAATGTCACACCCAAAAAGAGTGTGAACATCACACCCTAAAACAGTGTGAACGTCACACACATAAACAGTGAGAACTTCACACCCATAAACAATATGAACGTCACACCCAAAACCAGTGTGAACATCACACTCAAAAACAGTGAGAACGTTACACACAAACAATGTGAACGTCACAACCATAAACAGTGTGGATGTCACAACCATTAAAAGTCTGAAGACAACACCCATAAACAGTGTCAACATCACACGCAAAAACAGTATGAACATCACACCCAAAAAAGCGTGAATGTCACACCCATAAACATGGAGAATGTCACAACCAAGAACAGTGAGAACATCACACTGATAAACAGTGAGAATGTCACACCCATAAACAGTGAGAACGTCAAACCCATAAACAGTGAGAATGTCAATCCCAAAAACAGTGTGAACGACACACCCATAAACAGTGAGACGGTTAAACCAATTAGCAGTGAGAACGTCACACCCATAAGCAGTGTGAATGTCACACCCATAAACAGTGTGAAAATCACACCCAAAAACAGTGTGAACATCACACCCAGAAACAGTGTGAATGTCACACACATAAACAATGAGAACGTCACACCCATAAACAGTGAGAATGACACACCCATAAACAGTGCAAACATCACCCATAAACAGTGAGAGCCTCACACCCATAAAGAGTGTGAACATCACTCAAAAAAGCAGTGTGAACATCACACACATAAATGGTGAGAACGTCACACCCATAAACAGTGAGAACGACACACCCATAAACAGTGTGAACATCACACCCAAAAACAGTATGAACATCACACCCATGAACAGTGAGAACATCACACCCATGAACAGTGTGAACGTCACAACCATAAACAGTGAGAATGTCACACCCATAACAGTAAGAATGTCAAACCCATATACAGTGAGCATGGCAATCCCATAAACAGTGTGAACCACAGACCGATAAAAAGTGAGACGGTTAAACCGATTAGCAGTGTGAATGTCACACCCATAAACAGGGTTAAAATTACACCCAAAAACAGTGTGAACATCACACCCAAAAACAGTGTGAACGTAACACACATAAACAGTGTGAACATCACATCCAAAAACAGTGTGAACGTCACACCCATAAACAGTGTGGATGTCACACCCATTAAAAGTCCGAACATCACACCCATAAACAGTGTCAACATCACACGCGAAAACAGTATGAACATCACACCCAAAAAAGCGTGAATGTCACACCCATAAACAGTGAGAACGTCACACACATAAACAGTGAGAACGTCACTCCCATAAACAGTGTGAACGTCACACCCATAAACAGTGTGAATGTCACACCCAAAAACACTGTGAATGTCACACCCAAAAAGAGTGTGAACATCACTCCCTAAAACAGTGCGAACGTCACACACATAAACAGTGAGAACTTCACACCCATAAACAATATGAACGTCACACCCAAAACCAGTGTGAACATCACACTCAAAAACAGTGAGAACGTTACACACAAAAACAGTGTGAACGTCACACCCATAAACAGTGTGGATGTCACAACCATTAAAAGTCTGAACATCACACCCATAAACAGCGTCAACATCACACGCAAAAACAGTATGAACATCACACCCAAAAAAGCGTGAATGTCACACCCATAAACATGGAGAATGTCACAACCAAGAACAGTGAGAACATCACACTGATAAACAGTGAGAATGTCACCCCCATAAACAGTGAGAACGTCAAACCCATAAACAGTGAGAATGTCAATCCCAAAAACAGTGTGAACGACACACCCATAAACAGTGAGACGGTTAAACCAATTAGCAGTGAGAACGTCAAACCCATAAGCAGTGTGAATGCCACACCCATAAACAGTGTGAAAATCACACCCAAAAACAGTGTGAACATCACACCCAGAAACAGTGTGAATGTCACACACATAAACAATGAGAACGTCACACCCATAAACAGTGAGAATGACACACCCATAAACAGTGCAAACATCACCCATAAACAGTGAGAACGTCACACCCATAAACAGTGAGAATGTCACACCCAAAAACAGTGTGAACGTCACACACATAAACAGTGCGAACGTCACACCCATGAACATTGTGAATGTCACACCCACAAACAATGTGAACGTCACACCCAAAACCAATGTGAACATCACACATAAAAGCAGTGAGAACGTCACACACAAAAACAGTGTGAACGTCACACCCATAAACAGTGCGGATGTCACACCCATTAAAAGTCTGAACATCACACCCATAAACAGTGTCAACATAACACGCAAAATCAGTATGAACCTCACACCCAAAAAAGCATGAATGTCACACCGATAAACAGTGAGAATGTCACACCCATAACAGTAAGAATGTCAAACCCATATACAGTGAGCATGGCAATCCCATAAACAGTGTGAACCACAGACCCATAAAAAGTGAGACGGTTAAACCGATTAGCAGTGAGAATGTCACATCCATAAACAGTGTGAATGTCACACCCATAAACAGGGTTAAAATTACACCCAAAAACAGTGTGAACATCACACCCAAAAACAGTGTGAACGTAACACACATAAACAGTGTGAACATCACATCCAAAAACAGTGTGAACGTCACACCCATAAACAGTGTGGATGTCACACCCATTAAAAGTCTGAACATCACACCCATAAACAGTGTCAACATCACACGCGAAAACAGTGTGAACATCACACCGAAAAACAGTGTGAACGTAACACACATAAACAGTGTGAACATCACATCCAAAAACAGTGTGAACATCACACCCAAAAATAGTGTGAACGTCACACAAATAAACAGTGAGAACGTCACACCCATAAACAGTGAGAACGACACACCCATAAACAGTGTGAATGCCACACCCATAAACAGCGAGAAAGTCACACCCACAAACAGTGAGAACGTCACACCCATAAACAGTGTGAAAGTCACATCCATTAAAAGTCTGAACATCACACCCATAAACAGTGTCAACATCACACGCAAAAACAGTATGAACATCACACCCAAAAAAGCGTGAATGTCACACCCATAAACAGTGAGAACATCACACCCATCAACACTGAGAACATCAGAACCAAAAACAGTGAGAAGTCACAACCAAAAACGGAGGGAACGTCACACAAATAAACAGTGAGAACGTCACTCCCATAAACAGTGTGAATGTCACACCCATAAACAGTGAGAACGACAGACCCATAAAAAGTCTGAACATCACATCCAAAAACAGTGTGAACATCACACCCAAAAAGAGTGTGAAAGTCACACCCAAAAACAGTGTGAACATCACGCCCATAAAAAGTGTGAGCATCACACACATAAACAGTCAGAATGTCACACCAATAAACAGTGTGAATGCCACACCCATAAACAATGAGAAAGTCACACCCATAAACAGCGAGAAGTCACACCCATAAACAGTGTGAATGTCACACCCATAAACAGTGTGAACGTCACACCCAAAAACAGTGTGAACGTCACACACATAAACAGTGAGAACGTCACACACATAAACAGTGAGAAAGTCACACGCTTAGCAGTGAGATGTCACACCCATGCATAGTGAGAAGGCACACCGATAATCAGTGAGAATGTCAAACCCATAAACAGAGTGAACGGCACACCCATAAACAGTGAGACGGTTAAACCGATAAACAGTGAGAACGTCACACCCATAAACAGAGTGAATGTCACACCCAAAAACAGTGTGAACATCACACCCATGAACACTGTGAACATCACACCCAAAAACAGTGTGAATGTCACACAAATCAACAGTGAGAACATCACACCCATAAACATTGTGAATGTCACACCCATAAACAATGTGAACGTCACACCCAAAAACAGTGTGAACTTCATACTCAAAAACAGTGACAAAGACACACCCATAAACAGTGTGAATGCCACACCCATAAACAGTGAGAAAGTCACACCCACAAACAGTGAGAAGTCACACCCATAAACAGTGAGACGGTTAAACCGATAAACAGTGAGAATGTCACACCCATAAATACTGTGAATTTCACACCCATTAACAGTGTGAACGTCACACCCAAAAACAGTGTGAATGTCACACCCAAAAACAGTGTGAATGTCACACCCATAAACAGTGAGAACGTCACACCCATAAACAGTGAGAATGTCACACCCAAAAACAGTGTGAACGTCACACACATAAACAGTGGGAACGTCACACATAAAAGCAGTGAGAACGTCACACACAAAAACAGTGTGAACGTCACACCCATAAACAGTGCGGATGTCACACCCATTAAAAGTCTGAACATCACACCCATAAACAGTGTCAACATAACACGCAAAATCAGTATGAACCTCACACCCAAAAAAGCATGAATGTCACACCGATAAACAGTGAGAATGTCACACCCATAACAGTAAGAATGTCAAACCCATATACAGTGAGCATGGCAATCCCATAAACAGTGTGAACCACAGACCCATAAAAAGTGAGACGGTTAAACCGATTTGCAGTGAGAATGTCACATCCATAAACAGTGTGAATGTCACACCCATAAACAGGGTTAAAATTACACCCAAAAACAGTGTGAACATCACACCCAAAAACAGTGTGAACATAACACACATAAACAGTGTGAACATCACATCCAAAAACAGTGTGAACATCACACCCAAAAACTGTGTGAATGTCACACCCATAAACAGTCTGAACATCACATCCAAAAACAGTGTGAACATCACACCCAAAAACAGTGTGAACGTAACACACATAAACAGTGTGAACATCACATCCAAAAACAGTGTGAACGTCACACCCATAAACAGTGTGGATGTCACACCCATTAAAAGTCTGAACATCACACCCATAAACAGTGTCAACATCACACGCGAAAACAGTGTGAACATCACACCCAAAAACAGTGTGAACGTAACACACATAAACAGTGTGAACATCACATCCAAAAACAGTGTGAACATCACACCCAAAAATAGTGTGAACGTCACACAAATAAACAGTGAGAACGTCACACCCATAAACAGTGAGAACGACACACCCATAAACAGTGTGAATGCCACACCCATAAACAGCGAGAAAGTCACACCCTCAAACAGTGAGAACGTCACACACATAAACAGTGTGAACATCACACCCATAAACAGTGTGAAAGTCACATCCATTAAAAGTCTGAACATCACACCCATAAACAGTGTCAACATCACACGCAAAAACAGTATGAACATCACACCCAAAAAAGCGTGAATGTCACACCCATAAACAGTGAGAACATCACATCCAAAAACAGTGTGAACGTCACACCCATAAACAGTGTGGATGTCACACCCATTAAAAGTCTGAACATCACACCCATAAACAGTGTCAACATCACACGCGAAAACAGTATGAACATCACACCCAAAAAAGCGTGAATGTCACACCCATAAACAGTGAGAACGTCATACACATAAACAGTGAGAACGTCACTCCCATAAACAGTGTGAACGTCACACACATAAACAGTGTGAATGTCACACCCAAAAACACTGTGAATGTCACACCCAAAAAGAGTGTGAACATCACACCCTAAAACAGTGTGAACGTCACACACATAAACAGTGAGAACTTCACACCCATAAACAATATGAACGTCACACCCAAAACCAGTGTGAACATCACACTCAAAAACAGTGAGAACGTTACACACAAACAATGTGAACGTCACAACCATAAACAGTGTGGATGTCACAACCATTAAAAGTCTGAAGACAACACCCATAAACAGTGTCAACATCACACGCAAAAACAGTATGAACATCACACCCAAAAAAGCGTGAA
The DNA here is from genome assembly GCA_026770705.1 of Isurus oxyrinchus. Classification (NCBI taxonomy): domain Eukaryota; kingdom Metazoa; phylum Chordata; class Chondrichthyes; order Lamniformes; family Lamnidae; genus Isurus; species Isurus oxyrinchus. The sequence continues at coordinate 151,624 of JANJGN010000683.1, forward strand.
TGTCACACCCATAAACATGGAGAATGTCACAACCAAGAACAGTGAGAACATCACACTGATAAACAGTGAGAATGTCACACCCATAAACAGTGAGAACGTCAAACCCATAAACAGTGAGAATGTCAATCCCAAAAACAGTGTGAACGACACACCCATAAACAGTGAGACGGTTAAACCAATTAGCAGTGAGAACGTCACACCCATAAGCAGTGTGAATGTCACACCCATAAACAGTGTGAAAATCACACCCAAAAACAGTGTGAACATCACACCCAGAAACAGTGTGAATGTCACACACATAAACAATGAGAACGTCACACCCATAAACAGTGAGAATGACACACCCATAAACAGTGCAAACATCACCCATAAACAGTGAGAGCCTCACACCCATAAAGAGTGTGAACATCACTCAAAAAAGCAGTGTGAACATCACACACATAAATGGTGAGAACGTCACACCCATAAACAGTGAGAACGACACACCCATAAACAGTGTGAACATCACACCCAAAAACAGTATGAACATCACACCCATGAACAGTGAGAACATCACACCCATGAACAGTGTGAACGTCACAACCATAAACAGTGAGAATGTCACACCCATAACAGTAAGAATGTCAAACCCATATACAGTGAGCATGGCAATCCCATAAACAGTGTGAACCACAGACCGATAAAAAGTGAGACGGTTAAACCGATTAGCAGTGTGAATGTCACACCCATAAACAGGGTTAAAATTACACCCAAAAACAGTGTGAACATCACACCCAAAAACAGTGTGAACGTAACACACATAAACAGTGTGAACATCACATCCAAAAACAGTGTGAACGTCACACCCATAAACAGTGTGGATGTCACACCCATTAAAAGTCCGAACATCACACCCATAAACAGTGTCAACATCACACGCGAAAACAGTATGAACATCACACCCAAAAAAGCGTGAATGTCACACCCATAAACAGTGAGAACGTCACACACATAAACAGTGAGAACGTCACTCCCATAAACAGTGTGAACGTCACACCCATAAACAGTGTGAATGTCACACCCAAAAACACTGTGAATGTCACACCCAAAAAGAGTGTGAACATCACTCCCTAAAACAGTGCGAACGTCACACACATAAACAGTGAGAACTTCACACCCATAAACAATATGAACGTCACACCCAAAACCAGTGTGAACATCACACTCAAAAACAGTGAGAACGTTACACACAAAAACAGTGTGAACGTCACACCCATAAACAGTGTGGATGTCACAACCATTAAAAGTCTGAACATCACACCCATAAACAGCGTCAACATCACACGCAAAAACAGTATGAACATCACACCCAAAAAAGCGTGAATGTCACACCCATAAACATGGAGAATGTCACAACCAAGAACAGTGAGAACATCACACTGATAAACAGTGAGAATGTCACCCCCATAAACAGTGAGAACGTCAAACCCATAAACAGTGAGAATGTCAATCCCAAAAACAGTGTGAACGACACACCCATAAACAGTGAGACGGTTAAACCAATTAGCAGTGAGAACGTCAAACCCATAAGCAGTGTGAATGCCACACCCATAAACAGTGTGAAAATCACACCCAAAAACAGTGTGAACATCACACCCAGAAACAGTGTGAATGTCACACACATAAACAATGAGAACGTCACACCCATAAACAGTGAGAATGACACACCCATAAACAGTGCAAACATCACCCATAAACAGTGAGAACGTCACACCCATAAACAGTGAGAATGTCACACCCAAAAACAGTGTGAACGTCACACACATAAACAGTGCGAACGTCACACCCATGAACATTGTGAATGTCACACCCACAAACAATGTGAACGTCACACCCAAAACCAATGTGAACATCACACATAAAAGCAGTGAGAACGTCACACACAAAAACAGTGTGAACGTCACACCCATAAACAGTGCGGATGTCACACCCATTAAAAGTCTGAACATCACACCCATAAACAGTGTCAACATAACACGCAAAATCAGTATGAACCTCACACCCAAAAAAGCATGAATGTCACACCGATAAACAGTGAGAATGTCACACCCATAACAGTAAGAATGTCAAACCCATATACAGTGAGCATGGCAATCCCATAAACAGTGTGAACCACAGACCCATAAAAAGTGAGACGGTTAAACCGATTAGCAGTGAGAATGTCACATCCATAAACAGTGTGAATGTCACACCCATAAACAGGGTTAAAATTACACCCAAAAACAGTGTGAACATCACACCCAAAAACAGTGTGAACGTAACACACATAAACAGTGTGAACATCACATCCAAAAACAGTGTGAACGTCACACCCATAAACAGTGTGGATGTCACACCCATTAAAAGTCTGAACATCACACCCATAAACAGTGTCAACATCACACGCGAAAACAGTGTGAACATCACACCGAAAAACAGTGTGAACGTAACACACATAAACAGTGTGAACATCACATCCAAAAACAGTGTGAACATCACACCCAAAAATAGTGTGAACGTCACACAAATAAACAGTGAGAACGTCACACCCATAAACAGTGAGAACGACACACCCATAAACAGTGTGAATGCCACACCCATAAACAGCGAGAAAGTCACACCCACAAACAGTGAGAACGTCACACCCATAAACAGTGTGAAAGTCACATCCATTAAAAGTCTGAACATCACACCCATAAACAGTGTCAACATCACACGCAAAAACAGTATGAACATCACACCCAAAAAAGCGTGAATGTCACACCCATAAACAGTGAGAACATCACACCCATCAACACTGAGAACATCAGAACCAAAAACAGTGAGAAGTCACAACCAAAAACGGAGGGAACGTCACACAAATAAACAGTGAGAACGTCACTCCCATAAACAGTGTGAATGTCACACCCATAAACAGTGAGAACGACAGACCCATAAAAAGTCTGAACATCACATCCAAAAACAGTGTGAACATCACACCCAAAAAGAGTGTGAAAGTCACACCCAAAAACAGTGTGAACATCACGCCCATAAAAAGTGTGAGCATCACACACATAAACAGTCAGAATGTCACACCAATAAACAGTGTGAATGCCACACCCATAAACAATGAGAAAGTCACACCCATAAACAGCGAGAAGTCACACCCATAAACAGTGTGAATGTCACACCCATAAACAGTGTGAACGTCACACCCAAAAACAGTGTGAACGTCACACACATAAACAGTGAGAACGTCACACACATAAACAGTGAGAAAGTCACACGCTTAGCAGTGAGATGTCACACCCATGCATAGTGAGAAGGCACACCGATAATCAGTGAGAATGTCAAACCCATAAACAGAGTGAACGGCACACCCATAAACAGTGAGACGGTTAAACCGATAAACAGTGAGAACGTCACACCCATAAACAGAGTGAATGTCACACCCAAAAACAGTGTGAACATCACACCCATGAACACTGTGAACATCACACCCCAAAAACAGTGTGAATGTCACACAAATCAACAGTGAGAACATCACACCCATAAACATTGTGAATGTCACACCCATAAACAATGTGAACGTCACACCCAAAAACAGTGTGAACTTCATACTCAAAAACAGTGACAAAGACACACCCATAAACAGTGTGAATGCCACACCCATAAACAGTGAGAAAGTCACACCCACAAACAGTGAGAAGTCACACCCATAAACAGTGAGACGGTTAAACCGATAAACAGTGAGAATGTCACACCCATAAATACTGTGAATTTCACACCCATTAACAGTGTGAACGTCACACCCAAAAACAGTGTGAATGTCACACCCAAAAACAGTGTGAATGTCACACCCATAAACAGTGAGAACGTCACACCCATAAACAGTGAGAATGTCACACCCAAAAACAGTGTGAACGTCACACACATAAACAGTGGGAACGTCACACATAAAAGCAGTGAGAACGTCACACACAAAAACAGTGTGAACGTCACACCCATAAACAGTGCGGATGTCACACCCATTAAAAGTCTGAACATCACACCCATAAACAGTGTCAACATAACACGCAAAATCAGTATGAACCTCACACCCAAAAAAGCATGAATGTCACACCGATAAACAGTGAGAATGTCACACCCATAACAGTAAGAATGTCAAACCCATATACAGTGAGCATGGCAATCCCATAAACAGTGTGAACCACAGACCCATAAAAAGTGAGACGGTTAAACCGATTTGCAGTGAGAATGTCACATCCATAAACAGTGTGAATGTCACACCCATAAACAGGGTTAAAATTACACCCAAAAACAGTGTGAACATCACACCCAAAAACAGTGTGAACATAACACACATAAACAGTGTGAACATCACATCCAAAAACAGTGTGAACATCACACCCAAAAACTGTGTGAATGTCACACCCATAAACAGTCTGAACATCACATCCAAAAACAGTGTGAACATCACACCCAAAAACAGTGTGAACGTAACACACATAAACAGTGTGAACATCACATCCAAAAACAGTGTGAACGTCACACCCATAAACAGTGTGGATGTCACACCCATTAAAAGTCTGAACATCACACCCATAAACAGTGTCAACATCACACGCGAAAACAGTGTGAACATCACACCCAAAAACAGTGTGAACGTAACACACATAAACAGTGTGAACATCACATCCAAAAACAGTGTGAACATCACACCCAAAAATAGTGTGAACGTCACACAAATAAACAGTGAGAACGTCACACCCATAAACAGTGAGAACGACACACCCATAAACAGTGTGAATGCCACACCCATAAACAGCGAGAAAGTCACACCCTCAAACAGTGAGAACGTCACACACATAAACAGTGTGAACATCACACCCATAAACAGTGTGAAAGTCACATCCATTAAAAGTCTGAACATCACACCCATAAACAGTGTCAACATCACACGCAAAAACAGTATGAACATCACACCCAAAAAAGCGTGAATGTCACACCCATAAACAGTGAGAACATCACATCCAAAAACAGTGTGAACGTCACACCCATAAACAGTGTGGATGTCACACCCATTAAAAGTCTGAACATCACACCCATAAACAGTGTCAACATCACACGCGAAAACAGTATGAACATCACACCCAAAAAAGCGTGAATGTCACACCCATAAACAGTGAGAACGTCATACACATAAACAGTGAGAACGTCACTCCCATAAACAGTGTGAACGTCACTCCCATAAACAGTGTGAATGTCACACCCAAAAACACTGTGAATGTCACACCCAAAAAGAGTGTGAACATCACACCCTAAAACAGTGTGAACGTCACACACATAAACAGTGAGAACTTCACACCCATAAACAATATGAACGTCACACCCAAAACCAGTGTGAACATCACACTCAAAAACAGTGAGAACGTTACACACAAAAACAGTGTGAACGTCACACCCATAAACAGTGTGGATGTCACAACCATTAAAAGTCTGAAGACAACACCCATAAACAGTGTCAACATAACACGCAAAATCAGTATGAACCTCACACCCAAAAAAGCATGAATGTCACACCGATAAACAGTGAGAATGTCACACCCATAACAGTAAGAATGTCAAGCCCATATACAGTGAGCATGGCAATCCCATAAACAGTGTGAACCACAGACCCATAAAAAGTGAGACGGTTAAACCGATTAGCAGTGAGAATGTCACATCCATAAACAGTGTGAATGTCACACCCATAAACAGGGTTAAAATTACACCCAAAAACAGTGTGAACATCACACCCAAAAACACTGAGAACGTCACACCCATAAACAGTCTGAACATCACATCCAAAAACAGTGTGAACGTCACACCCAAAAATAGTGTGAACGTCACACAAATAAACAGTGAGAACGTCACACCCATAAACAGTGAGAACATCACACCCATAAACACTGAGAACGTCACACCCATAAACAGTCTGAACATCACATCAAAAAACAGTGTGAACGTCACACCCAAAAATAGTGTGAACGTCACACAAATAAACAGTGAGAACGTCACACCCATAAACAGTGAGAACGACACACCCATAAACAGTGTGAATGCCACACCCATAAACAGCGAGAAAGTCACACCCACAAACAGTGAGAACGTCACACCCATAAACAGTGTGAAAGTCACATCCATTAAAAGTCTGAACATCACACCCATAAACAGTGTCAACATCACACGCAAAAACAGTATGAACATCACACCCAAAAAAGCGTGAATGTCACACCCATAAACAGTGTGAATGTCACACCCATAAACAGTGAGAACATCACACCCATCAATGCTGAGAACATCGGAACCAAAAACAGTGAGAAGTCACAACCAAAAACGGAGGGAACGTCACACAAATAAACAGTGAGAACGTCACTCCCATAAACAGTGTGAATGTCACACCCATAAACAGTGATAACAACAGAGCCATAAAAAGTCTGAACATCACATCCAAAAACAGTGTGAACATCACACCCAAAAACAGTGTGAAAGTCACACCCAAAAACAGTGTGAACATCACACCCATAAAAAGTGTGAGCATCACACACATAAACAGTGAGAACGTCACACCCATAAACAGTCAGAATGTCACACCAATAAACAGTGTGAATGCCACACCCATAAACAATGAGAAAGTCACACCCATAAACAGCGAGAAGTCACACCCATAAACAGTGTGAATGTCACACACATAAACAGTGTGAACGTCACACCCAAAAACAGTGTGAACGTCACACACATAAACAGTGAGAACGTCACACACATAAACAGTGAGAAAGTCACACGCTTAGCAGTGAGATGTCACACCCATGCATAGTGAAAAGGCACACCGATAATCAGTGAGAATGTCAAACCCATAAACAGAGTGAACGACACACCCATAAACAGTGAGATGGTTAAACCGATAAACAGTGAGAACGTCACACCCATAAACAGAGTGAATGTCACACCCAAAAACAGTGTGAACATCACACCCATGAACATTGTGAACATCACACCCAAAAACAGTGTGAATGTCACACAAATAAACAGTGAGAACATCACACCCATAAACATTGTGAATGTCACACCCATAAACAATGTGAACGTCACACCCAAAAACAGTGTGAACATCATACTCAAAAACAGTGACAATGACACACCCATAAACAGTGTGAATGCCACACCCATAAACAGCGAGAAAGTCACACCCACAAACAGTGAGAAGTCACACCCATAAACAGTGAGACGGTTAAACCGATAAACAGTGAGAATGTCACACCCATAAACACTGTGAATTTCACACCCATTAACAGTATGAACGTCACACCCAAAAACAGTGTGAATCTCAAACCCTAAAACAGTGTGAACGTCACACACATAAACAGTGAGAACGTCACACCCATAAACAGTGTGAATGTCACACCCATTAAAAGTCTGAACATCACACCCATAAACAGTGCCAACATCACACGCAAAAACAGTATGAACATCACACCCAAAAAAGCGTGAATGTCACACCCATAAACTGTGAGAACATCAAACCCAAAAACATTGAGAAGTCACAACCAAAAACAGTGGGAACATCACACCCATAAACAGTCAGAACGTCACAACCAAGAACAGTGAGAACATCACACCCATAAACAGTGAGAACGTCACACCCATAAACAGTGTGAACACCACACCCATAAATAGTGAGAAGGCACACCGATAATCAGTGAGAATGTCAAACCCATAAACTGTGTGAATGACACACCCATAAATAGTGGGACGGTTAAACCCATAAACAGTGTGGATGTCACACCCATTAAAAGTCTGAACATCCCACCCATAAACAGTGTCAACATCACACGCAAAAAAGCCTGAATGTCACACCCATAAACAGTGAGAATGTCACACCCATAAACAGTGAGAACGTCAAACACATAAACAGTGAGAAGTCACACCCATAAATAGTGAGAAGGCACACCGACAATCAGTGAAAAGGTCAAACACATAAACAGTGTGAACGACACACCCATAAACAGTGGGACGGTTAAACAGATAAACAGTGAGAACGTCACACCTATAAAGAGTGCGAACGTCACACCCATGAACAGTGTGAATGTCAGACCCATAAACAGTGTGAATGTCACACAGATAAACATTGAGAATATCACACCCATAAACATTGTGAATGTCACACCCATAAACAGTGTGAACATCACACTCAAAAACAGTGAGAACGTCACACCCATAAACAGTGAGAACGTCACACCCATAAACAGTGTGAATGTCACATCCATTAAAAGTCTGAACATCACACCCATAAACAGTGTCAACATCACACGCAAAAACAGTCTGAACATCACACCCAAAAAAGTGTGAATGTCACACCCATAAACAGTGAAAACAACACACCCATCAACACTGAGAATATCAGAACCAAAAACAGTGAGAAGTCACAACCAAAAACGGAGGGAACGTCACACACATAAACAGTGAGAACGTCACTCCCATAAACAGTGTGAACGTCACACCCATAAACAGTGTGAATGTCACACTCATAAACAGTGAGAACGTTACACACAAAAACAGTGTGAACGTCACACCCATAAACAGTGTGGATGTCACACCCATTAAAAGTCTAAACATCACACTCATAAACAGTGTCAACATCACACGCAAAAACAGTATGAACATCACACCCAAAAAAACGTGAATGTCACACCCATAAACAGTGAGAACATCACACTGATAAACAGTGAGAATGTCACACCCATAAACAGTGAGAACGTTAAACCCATAAACAGTGAGAATGTCAAACCCATAAACAGTGTGAACGACAGACCCATAAACAGTGAGACGGCTAAACCGATAAACAGTGAGAACGTCACACCCATAAAGAGTGCGAACGTCACACCCATAAAGAGTGTGAATGTCACACCCAAAAACAGTGTGAATGTCACACCCAAAAACAGTGTGAATGTCACACCCAAAAACAGTGTGAACGTCACACACAGAAACAGTGAGAACGTCACACCCATGAACATTGTGAATGTCACACCCACAAACAATGTGAACGTCACACCCAAAACCAATGTGAACATCACACACAAAAGCAGTGAGAACGTCACACACAAAAACAGTGTGAACATCACACCCAAAAACAGTGTGGATGTCACACCCATTAAAAGTCTGAACATCACACCCATAAACAGTGGCAACATAACACGCAAAATCAGTACGAACATCACACCCAAAAAGCATGAATGTCACACCGATAAACAGTGAGAATGTCACACCCATAACAGTAAGAATGTCAAACCCATAACAGTGAGCATGGCAATCCCATCAACAGTGTGAACCAGAGACCCATAAACAGTGAGACGGTTAAACCGATTAGCAGTGAGAATGTCACACCCATAAACAGTGTGAATCTCACAACCATAAACAGGGTTAAAATTACACCCAAAAACAGTGTGAACATCACACCCAAAAACAGTGTGAACGTAACACACATAAACAGTGTGAACATCACATCCAAAAACAGTGTGAACATCACACCCAAAAACAGTGTGAATGTCACACCCATAAACAGTCTGAACATCACATCCAAAAACATTGTGAACATCACACCCAAAAACAGTGTGAACGTCACACCCAAAAACAGCGTGAACGTCACACCCAAAAACAGTGTAAACATCACACCCATAAACAGTGCGAACGTCACACACATAAACAGTGAGAACATCACACCCATAAACAGTGAGAACGTCACACCCATAAACAGTCTGAACATCACATCCAAAAACAGTGTGAACATCACACCCAAAAACAGTGTGAACGTCACACCCAAAAACAGTGTGAACGTCACAACCAAAAACAGTGTGAACATCACACCCATAAACATTGCGAACGTCACACACATAAACAGTGAGAACATCACATCCATAAACAGTGAGAATGTCACACCCAAAAACAGTGTGAACATCACACCCATAAACATTGCGAACGTCACACACATAAACAGTGAGAACATCACACCCATAAACAGTGAGAACAACACACACATAAACAGTGAGAACAACACACACATAAACAGTGTGAACATCACACCCAAAAACAGTGTGAACGTCACACCCAAAAACAATGAGAACATCACACCCATAAACATTGCGAACGTCACACACATAAACAGTGAGAACATCACACCCATAAACAGTGAGAACAACACACACATAAACAGTGAGAACATCACACCCATAAACAGTGAGAACGACACACCCATAAACAGTGTGAACATCACATCCATAAACAGTGTGAACATCACACCCAAAAACAGTATGAACATCACACCCATAAACAGTGTTAACATCACACCCATAAACAGTGCGAACATCACACCCATAAACAGTGAGAACATCACACCCATAAACACTGAGAACGTCACACCCATAAACAGTCTGAACATCACACCCAAAAACAGTGTAAACATCACACCCATAAACAGTGCGAACGTCACACACATAAACAGTGAGAACATCACACCCATAAACAGTGAGAACGTCACACCCATAAACAGTCTGAACATCACATCCAAAAACAGTGTGAACATCACACCCAAAAACAGTGTGAACGTCACACCCAAAAACAGTGTGAACGTCACAACCAAAAACAGTGTGAACATCACACCCATAAACATTGCGAACGTCACACACATAAACAGTGAGAACATCACATCCATAAACAGTGAGAATGTCACACCCAAAAACAGTGTGAACATCACACCCATAAACATTGCGAACGTCACACACATAAACAGTGAGAACATCACACCCATAAACAGTGAGAACAACACACACATAAACAGTGAGAACAACACACTCATAAACAGTGTGAACATCACACCCAAAAACAGTGTGAACGTCACACCCAAAAACAATGAGAACATCACACCCATAAACATTGCGAACGTCACACACATAAACAGTGAGAACATCACACCCATAAACAGTGAGAACGACACACCCATAAACAGTGTGAACATCACATCCATAAACAGTATGAACATCACACCCAAAAACAGTATGAACATCACACCCATAAACAGTGTTAACATCACACCCATAAACAGTGAAAAATACACACCCATAAACAGTGAGAACGTCACACCCATAAACAGTGAGAATGACACACCCATAAACAGTGAGAAAGTCACACCCATAAACAGTGAGAAGTCACACCCATAAATAGTGAGAAGGCACACCGATAATCAGTGAGAACATCAAACCCATAAACAGTGTGAATGACACACCCATAAACAGTGAGATGGTTAAACCGATAAACAGTGAGAATGTCACACTCATAAAGATTGTGAACGTCACACCCATAAACAGTGTGAACGTCACAACCAAAAACAGTGTGAACATCACACCCAAAAACAGTGTGAACGTCACACCCACAAACAGTGTGAACATCACACCCATAAACAGTGAGAACGTCACACCCATAAACATTGTGAATGTCACATCAATAAACAATGTGAACGTCACACCCAAAAACAATGTGAACATCACACTCAAAAACAGTGAGAACGTCACACACATAAACAGTGAGAACGTCACACCCATAAACAGTGTGAATGTCACACCCATTAAAAGTCTGAACATCACACCCATAAACAGTGTCAACATCACACGCAAAAACAGTGAGAACATCACACCCATAAACAGTGAGAACATCAGAACCAAAAACATTGAGAAGTCACAACCAAAAACATTGGGAACGTCACACCCATAAACAGTCAGAACGTCACACCCATAAAAAGTGTGAATGCCACACCCATAAACAGTGAGAAAGTCATACCCATAAACAGTGAGAAGTCACACCCATAAACTGTGTGAACGACACACCCATAAACAGTGGGACGGTTAAACCCATAAACAGTGCGGATATCACACCCATTAAAAGTCTGAACATCACACCCATAAACAGTGTCAACATCACACGCAAAAACAGTATGAACATCACACCCAAAAAAGCCTGAATGTCACACCCATAAACAGTGAGAATGTCACACCCATAAACAGTGAGAACGTCAAACACATAAACAGTGAGAAGTCACACCCATAAATAGTGAGAAGGCACACCGATAATCAGTGAAAAGGTCAAAAACCTAAACAGTGTGAATGACACACCCATAAACAGTGGGACGATTAAACAGATAAACAGTGAGAATGTCACACCTATAAAGAGTGTGAACATCACACCCAAAAACAGTATGAACGTCACACACATAAATGGTGAGAACGTCACACCCATAAACAGTGAGAACGACACACCCATAAAGAGTGAGAACATCACACCCAAAAACAGTGTGAACGTCACACCCATAAACAGTGTGAATGTCACACGCATAAACAGTGAGAATGTCACACCCATGAACAGTGAGAACGTCACACCCATAAACAGTGAGAATGTCACATCCATAAACAGTGAGAACGTCACACCCATGAACAGTGAGAAGTCACACCCATAAATAGTGAGAAGGCACACCGATAAACAGTGAGAACGTCACACCCATAAACAGTGTGTATGTCACATCCATTAAAAGTCTGAACATCAGACCCATAAACAGTGTCAACATCACACGCAAAAACAGTATGAACATCACACCCAAAAAAGCTTGAATGTCACACCCATAAACAGTGAGAACGTCACACACATAAACAGTGAGAAAGTCACTCCCATAAACAGTGTGAACGTCACACCCATAAACAGTGTGAATGTCACACCCAAAAACACTGTGAATGTCACACCCAAAAACAGTGTGAACATCACACCCTAAAACAGTGTGAACATCACACTCAAAAACAGTGAGAACGTTACACACAAAAACAGTGAGAACGTCACTCCCATAAACAGTGAGAACATCACACCCATAAACAGTGAGACAACACACACATAAACAGTGAGAACATCGCACACATAAACAGTGTGGTTTCACAACCATTAAAAGTCTGAAGACAACACCCATAAACAGTGTCAACATCACACGCAAAAACAGTATGAACATCACACCCAAAAAAGCGTGAATGTCACACCCATAAACATGGAGAATGTCACAACCAAGAACAGTGAGAACATCACACTGATAAACAGTGAGAATGTCACACCCATAAACAGTGAGAACTTCAAACCCATAAACAGTGAGAATGTCAATCCCAAAAACAGTGTGAACGACACACCCATAAACAGTGAGACGGTTAAACCGATTAGCAGTGAGAACGTCACACCCATAAACAGTGTGAATGTCACACCCATAAACAGTGTGAAAATCACACCCAAAAACAGTGTGAACATCACACCCAGAAACAGTGTGAACGTCACACACATAAACAATGAGAACGTCACACCCATAAACAGTGAGAATGACACACCCATAAACAGTGCAAACATCACCCATAAACAGTGAGAACCTCACACCCATAAAGAGTGTGAACATCACACCAAAAATCAGTGTGAACGTCACACACATAAATGGTGAGAACGTCACACCCATAAACAGTGAGAACGACACACCCATAAACAGTGTGAACATCACACCCAAAAACAGTATGAACATCACACCCATGAACAGTGAGAACATCACACCCATGAACAGTGTGAACGTCACAACCATAAACAGTGAGAATGTCACACCATAAACAGTGAGAACGTCACACCCATGAACAGTGAGAACGTCACACCCATAAACAGTGTGAATGCCAAACCCATAAATAGTGAGAAGGCACACCGATAATCACTGAGACTGTCAAACCGATAAACAGTGTGAACGACACACCCATAAGCAGTGTGAATGTCACACCCATAAACAGTGTGAACGTCACACCCATAAACAGTGAGAATGTCACACCCAAAAACAGTGTGAATGTCACACCCAAAAACAGTATGAACATCACACCCATGAACAGTGAGAACATCACACCCATGAACAGTGTGAACGTCACAACCATAAATAGTGAGAATGTCACACCCATAAACAGTGAGAACGTCACACCCATGAACAGTGAGAACGTCACACCCATAAACAGTGTGAATGCCAAACCCATAAATAGTGAGAAGGCACACCGATAATCAGTGAGACCGTCAAACCGATAAACAGTGTGAACGACACACCCATAAACAGTGTGAATGTCACACCCATAAACAGTGTGAACGTCACACCCATAAACAGTGAGAATGTCACACCCAAAAACAGTGTGAATGTCACACCCAAAAACAGTGTGAACGTCACACCCATAAACAGTGAGAACATCACATCCATAAACAGTGAGAATGTCACACCCAAAAACAGTGTGAACATCACACCCATAAACATTGCGAACGTCACACACATAAACAGTGAGAACATCACACCCATAAACAGTGAGAACAACACACACATAAACAGTGAGAACAACACACTCATAAACAGTGTGAACATCACACCCAAAAACAGTGTGAACGTCACACCCAAAAACAATGAGAACATCACACCCATAAACATTGCGAACGTCACACACATAAACAGTGAGAACATCACACCCATAAACAGTGAGAACGACACACCCATAAACAGTGTGAACATCACATCCATAAACAGTATGAACATCACACCCAAAAACAGTATGAACATCACACCCATAAACAGTGTTAACATCACACCCATAAACAGTGAAAAATACACACCCATAAACAGTGAGAACGTCACACCCATAAACAGTGAGAATGACACACCCATAAACAGTGAGAAAGTCACACCCATAAACAGTGAGAAGTCACACCCATAAATAGTGAGAAGGCACACCGATAATCAGTGAGAACATCAAACCCATAAACAGTGTGAATGACACACCCATAAACAGTGAGATGGTTAAACCGATAAACAGTGAGAATGTCACACTCATAAAGATTGTGAACGTCACACCCATAAACAGTGTGAACGTCACAACCAAAAACAGTGTGAACATCACACCCAAAAACAGTGTGAACGTCACACCCACAAACAGTGTGAACATCACACCCATAAACAGTGAGAACGTCACACCCATAAACATTGTGAATGTCACATCAATAAACAATGTGAACGTCACACCCAAAAACAATGTGAACATCACACTCAAAAACAGTGAGAACGTCACACACATAAACAGTGAGAACGTCACACCCATAAACAGTGTGAATGTCACACCCATTAAAAGTCTGAACATCACACCCATAAACAGTGTCAACATCACACGCAAAAACAGTGAGAACATCACACCCATAAACAGTGAGAACATCAGAACCAAAAACATTGAGAAGTCACAACCAAAAACATTGGGAACGTCACACCCATAAACAGTCAGAACGTCACACCCATAAAAAGTGTGAATGCCACACCCATAAACAGTGAGAAAGTCATACCCATAAACAGTGAGAAGTCACACCCATAAACTGTGTGAACGACACACCCATAAACAGTGGGACGGTTAAACCCATAAACAGTGCGGATATCACACCCATTAAAAGTCTGAACATCACACCCATAAACAGTGTCAACATCACACGCAAAAACAGTATGAACATCACACCCAAAAAAGCCTGAATGTCACACCCATAAACAGTGAGAATGTCACACCCATAAACAGTGAGAACGTCAAACACATAAACAGTGAGAAGTCACACCCATAAATAGTGAGAAGGCACACCGATAATCAGTGAAAAGGTCAAAAACCTAAACAGTGTGAATGACACACCCATAAACAGTGGGACGATTAAACAGATAAACAGTGAGAATGTCACACCTATAAAGAGTGTGAACATCACACCCAAAAACAGTATGAACGTCACACACATAAATGGTGAGAACGTCACACCCATAAACAGTGAGAACGACACACCCATAAAGAGTGAGAACATCACACCCAAAAACAGTGTGAACGTCACACCCATAAACAGTGTGAATGTCACACGCATAAACAGTGAGAATGTCACACCCATGAACAGTGAGAACGTCACACCCATAAACAGTGAGAATGTCACATCCATAAACAGTGAGAACGTCACACCCATGAACAGTGAGAAGTCACACCCATAAATAGTGAGAAGGCACACCGATAAACAGTGAGAACGTCACACCCATAAACAGTGTGTATGTCACATCCATTAAAAGTCTGAACATCAGACCCATAAACAGTGTCAACATCACACGCAAAAACAGTATGAACATCACACCCAAAAAAGCTTGAATGTCACACCCATAAACAGTGAGAACGTCACACACATAAACAGTGAGAAAGTCACTCCCATAAACAGTGTGAACGTCACACCCATAAACAGTGTGAATGTCACACCCAAAAACACTGTGAATGTCACACCCAAAAACAGTGTGAACATCACACCCTAAAACAGTGTGAACATCACACTCAAAAACAGTGAGAACGTTACACACAAAAACAGTGAGAACGTCACTCCCATAAACAGTGAGAACATCACACCCATAAACAGTGAGACAACACACACATAAACAGTGAGAACATCGCACACATAAACAGTGTGGTTTCACAACCATTAAAAGTCTGAAGACAACACCCATAAACAGTGTCAACATCACACGCAAAAACAGTATGAACATCACACCCAAAAAAGCGTGAATGTCACACCCATAAACATGGAGAATGTCACAACCAAGAACAGTGAGAACATCACACTGATAAACAGTGAGAATGTCACACCCATAAACAGTGAGAACTTCAAACCCATAAACAGTGAGAATGTCAATCCCAAAAACAGTGTGAACGACACACCCATAAACAGTGAGACGGTTAAACCGATTAGCAGTGAGAACGTCACACCCATAAACAGTGTGAATGTCACACCCATAAACAGTGTGAAAATCACACCCAAAAACAGTGTGAACATCACACCCAGAAACAGTGTGAACGTCACACACATAAACAATGAGAACGTCACACCCATAAACAGTGAGAATGACACACCCATAAACAGTGCAAACATCACCCATAAACAGTGAGAACCTCACACCCATAAAGAGTGTGAACATCACACCAAAAATCAGTGTGAACGTCACACACATAAATGGTGAGAACGTCACACCCATAAACAGTGAGAACGACACACCCATAAACAGTGTGAACATCACACCCAAAAACAGTATGAACATCACACCCATGAACAGTGAGAACATCACACCCATGAACAGTGTGAACGTCACAACCATAAACAGTGAGAATGTCACACCATAAACAGTGAGAACGTCACACCCATGAACAGTGAGAACGTCACACCCATAAACAGTGTGAATGCCAAACCCATAAATAGTGAGAAGGCACACCGATAATCACTGAGACTGTCAAACCGATAAACAGTGTGAACGACACACCCATAAGCAGTGTGAATGTCACACCCATAAACAGTGTGAACGTCACACCCATAAACAGTGAGAATGTCACACCCAAAAACAGTGTGAATGTCACACCCAAAAACAGTATGAACATCACACCCATGAACAGTGAGAACATCACACCCATGAACAGTGTGAACGTCACAACCATAAATAGTGAGAATGTCACACCCATAAACAGTGAGAACGTCACACCCATGAACAGTGAGAACGTCACACCCATAAACAGTGTGAATGCCAAACCCATAAATAGTGAGAAGGCACACCGATAATCAGTGAGACCGTCAAACCGATAAACAGTGTGAACGACACACCCATAAACAGTGTGAATGTCACACCCATAAACAGTGTGAACGTCACACCCATAAACAGTGAGAATGTCACACCCAAAAACAGTGTGAATGTCACACCCAAAAACAGTGTGAACGTCACACCCATAAACAGTGAGAATGTCACACCCAAAAACAGTGTGAATGTCACACCCAAAAACAGTGTGAATGTCACACCCATAAACAGTGTGAACGTCACACCCATAAACAGTGAGAATGTCACACCCAAAAACAGTGTGAACGTCACACACATAAACAGTGGGAACGTCACACCCATGAACATTGTGAATGTCACACCCACAAACAATGTGAACGTCACACCCAAAACCAATGTGAACATCACACACAAAAGCAGTGAGAACGTCACACACAAAAACAGTGTGAACGTCACACCCATAAACAGTGCGGATGTCACGCCCATTAAAAGTCTGAACATCACACCCATAAACAGTGTCAACATAACACGCAAAATCAGTATGAACATCACACCCAAAAAAGCATGAATGTCGCACCGATAAACAGTGAGAATGTCACACCCATAACAGTAAGAATGTCAAACCCATATACAGTGAGCATGGCAATCCCATCAACAGTGTGAACCACAGACCCATAAAAAGTGAGACGGTTAAACCGATTAGCAGTGAGAATGTCACATCCATAAACAGTGTGAATGTCACACCCATAAACAGGGTTACAATTACACCCAAAAACAGTGTGAACATCACACCCAAAAACAGTGTGAACGTAACACACATAAACAGTGTGAACATCACATCCAAAAACAGTGTGAACATCACACCCAAAAACTGTGTGAATGTCACACCCATAAACAGTCTGAACATCACATCCAAAAACAGTGTGAACATCACACCCAAAAACAGTGTGAACGTCACACCCAAAAACAGTGTGAACGTCACACCCAAAAACAGTGTGAACATCACACCCATAAACAGTGCGAACATCACACCCATAAACAGTGAGAACATCACACCCATAAACACTGAGAACGTCACACCCATAAACAGTCTGAACATCACATCCAAAAACAGTGTGAACATCACACCCAAAAACAGTGTGAACGTCACACCCAAAAATAGTGTGAACGTCACACAAATAAACAGTGAGAACGTCACACTCATAAACAGTGAGAACGACACACCCATAAACAGTGTGAATGCCACACCAATAAACAGCGAGAAAGTCACACCCACAAACAGTGAGAAGTCACACCCATAAACAGTGAGACGGTTAAACCGATAAACAGTGAGATCGTCACACCCATAAACACTGTGAATTTCACACCCATAAACAGTGTGAACGTCACACCCAAAAACAGTGTGAATATCACACCCAGAAACAGTGTGAACGTCACACACATAAACAGTGAGAACGTCACAGCCATAAACATTGTAATGTCACACCCATAAACAATGTGAACGTCACACCCTAAAAAAGTGTGAACATCATACTCAAAAACAGTGAGAACGTCACACACATAAACAGTGAGAACGACACACCCATATACGGTGTGAATGTCACACCCATTAAAAGTCTGAACATCACACGCAAAAACAGTATGAACATCACACCCAAAAAAGCGTGAATGTCACACCCATAAACATTGAGAACATCACACACATAAACAGTGAGAACATCAGAACCAAAAACATTGAGAAGTCACAACCAAAAACAGTGGGAACGTCACACCCATAAACAGTCAGAACGCCACAACCAAGAACAGTGAGAACATCACACCCATAAATAGTGAGAAGGCACACCGATAATCAGTGAGAATGTCAAACCCATAAACAGTGTGAACGACACACCCATAATCAGTCGGACGGTTAAACCCATTAACAGTGTGCATATCACACCCATTAAAAGTCTGAACATCACACCAATAAACAGTGTCAACATCACACGCAAAAACAGTATGAACATCACACCCAAAAAAGCCTGAATGTCACACCGATAAACAGTGAGAATGTCACACCCATAAACAGTGAGAACGTCAAACCCATAAACAGTGAGAATGTCAATCCCATAAACAGTGTGAACGACAGACCAACAAACAGTGAGACGGTTAAACCGATTAGCAGTGAGAACATCACACCCATAAACAGTGTGAATGTCACACCCATAAACAGAGTGAAAATCACACCCAAAAACAGTGTGAACATCACACCCAAAAACAGTGTGAGCGTCACACACAAAAACAGTGTGAGCGTCACACACAAAAACAGTGAGAACATCACACCCATAAACAGTGAGACAACACACACATAAACAGTGAGAACGTCACACCCATGAACAGTGAGAACGTCACACCCATAAACAGTGTGAATGCCAAACCCATAAATAGTGAGAAGGCACACCGATAATCAGTGAGACCGTCAAACCGATAAACAGTGTGAACGACACACCCATAAACAGTGTGAATGTCACACCCATAAACAGTTTGAACGTCACACCCATAAACAGTGAGAATGTCACACCCAAAAACAGTGTGAATGTCACACCCAAAAACAGTGTGAACGTCACACCCATAAACAGTGAGAATGTCACACCCAAAAACAGTGTGAATGTCACACCCAAAAACAGTGTGAACGTCACACCCATAAACAGTGTGAACGTCACACCCATAAACAGTGAGAATGTCACACCCAAAAACAGTGTGAACGTCACACACATAAACAGTGGGAACGTCACACCCATGAACATTGTGAATGTCACACCCACAAACAATGTGAACGTCACACCCAAAACCAATGTGAACATCACACACAAAAGCAGTGAGAACGTCACACACAAAAACAGTGTGAACGTCACACCCATAAACAGTGCGGATGTCACGCCCATTAAAAGTCTGAACATCACACCCATAAACAGTGTCAACATAACACGCAAAATCAGTATGAACATCACACCCAAAAAAGCATGAATGTCGCACCGATAAACAGTGAGAATGTCACACCCATAACAGTAAGAATGTCAAACCCATATACAGTGAGCATGGCAATCCCATCAACAGTGTGAACCACAGACCCATAAAAAGTGAGACGGTTAAACCGATTAGCAGTGAGAATGTCACATCCATAAACAGTGTGAATGTCACACCCATAAACAGGGTTACAATTACACCCAAAAACAGTGTGAACATCACACCCAAAAACAGTGTGAACGTAACACACATAAACAGTGTGAACATCACATCCAAAAACAGTGTGAACATCACACCCAAAAACTGTGTGAATGTCACACCCATAAACAGTCTGAACATCACATCCAAAAACAGTGTGAACATCACACCCAAAAACAGTGTGAACGTCACACCCAAAAACAGTGTGAACGTCACACCCAAAAACAGTGTGAACATCACACCCATAAACAGTGCGAACGTCACACCCATAAACAGTGAGAACATCACACCCATAAACACTGAGAATGTCACACCCATAAACAGTCTGAACATCACATCCAAAAACAGTGTGAACATCACACCCAAAAACATTGTGAACGTCACACCCAAAAATAGTGTGAACGTCACACAAATAAACAGTGAGAACGTCACACTCATAAACAGTGAGAACGACACACCCATAAACAGTGTGAATGCCACACCAATAAACAGCGAGAAAGTCACACCCACAAACAGTGAGAAGTCACACCCATAAACAGTGAGACGGTTAAACCGATAAACAGTGAGATCGTCACACCCATAAACACTGTGAATTTCACACCCATAAACAGTGTGAACGTCACACCCAAAAACAGTGTGAATATCACACCCAGAAACAGTGTGAACGTCACACACATAAACAGTGAGAACGTCACAGCCATAAACATTGTAATGTCACACCCATAAACAATGTGAACGTCACACCCTAAAACAGTGTGAACATCATACTCAAAAACAGTGAGAACGTCACACACATAAACAGTGAGAACGACACACCCATAAACAGTGTGAATGTCACACCCATTAAAAGTCTGAACATCACACGCAAAAACAGTATGAACATCACACCCAAAAAAGCGTGAATGTCACACCCATAAACATTGAGAACATCACACACATAAACAGTGAGAACATCAGAACCAAAAACATTGAGAAGTCACAACCAAAAACAGTGGGAACGTCACACCCATAAACAGTCAGAACGCCACAACCAAGAACAGTGAGAACATCACACCCATAAATAGTGAGAAGGCACACCGATAATCAGTGAGAATGTCAAACTCATAAACAGTGTGAACGACACACCCATAATCAGTCGGACGGTTAAACCCATTAACAGTTTGCTTATCACACCCATTAAAAGTCTGAACATCACACCAATAAACAGTGTCAACATCACACGCAAAAACAGTATGAACATCACACCCAAAAAAGCCTGAATGTCACACCGATAAACAGTGAGAATGTCACACCCATAAACAGTGAGAACGTCAAACCCATAAACAGTGAGAATGTCAATCCCATAAACAGTGTGAACGACAGACCAACAAACAGTGAGACGGTTAAACCGATTAGCAGTGAGAACATCACACCCATAAACAGTGTGAATGTCACACCCATAAACAGAGTGAAAATCACACCCAAAAACAGTGTGAACATCACACCCAAAAACAGTGTGAGCGTCACACACAAAAACAGTGTGAGCGTCACACACAAAAACAGTGAGAACATCACACCCATAAACAGTGAGACAACACACACATAAACAGTGAGAACATCACACACATAAACAGTGAGAACATCACACCAATAAACAGTGAGAACGACACACCCATAAACAGTGTGAACATCACATCCATAAACAGTGAGAACGTCACACCCATAAACAGTGTGAATGACACACCCATAAACAGTGAGAAAGTCACACCCATAAACAGTGAGAAGTCACACCCATAAATAGTGAGAAAGCACACCGATAATCAGTGAGAACGTCAAACCCATAAACAGTGTGAACGACACACCCATAAACAGTGAGACGGTTAAACCGATAAACAGTGAGAATGTCACACTCATAAAGATTGCGAACGTCACACCCATAAGCAGTGTGAATGTAACACCCATAAACAGTGTGAATGTCACACCCAAAAACAGTGTGAACGTCACACACATAAACAGTGAGAACGTCACACCCATAAACATTGTGAATGTCACATCCATAAAGAATGTGAACGTCACACCCAAAAACAATGTGAACATCACACTCAAAAACAGTGAGAACGTCACACACATAAACAGTGAGAACGTCACACCCATAAACAGTGTGAATGTCACACCCATTAAAAGTCTGAACATCACACCCATAAACAGTGTCAACATCACACGCAAAACCAGTATGCACATCACGCCCAAAAAAGCGTGAATGTCACACCCATAAACAGTGAGAACATCAGAACCAAAAACATTGAGAAGTCACAACCAAAAACAGTGTGAACGTCACACCCATAAACAGTGAGAACGTCACACCCATAAACAGTGAGAACGTCACACCCATAAACAGTGAGAACATCAGAACCAAAAACATTGAGAAGTCACAACCAAAAACAGTGGGAACGTCACACCCATAAACAGTCAGAATGTCACAACCAAGAACAGTGAGAACATCACACCCATAAACAATGAGAATGTCACACCAATAAACAGTGTGAATGCCACACCCATTAACAGTGAGAAAGTCATACCCATAAACAGTGAGAAGTCACACCCATAAATAGTGAGAAGGCACACCGATAATCAGTGAGAACGTCAAACCCATAAACTGTGTGAACGACACACCCAGAAACAGTGGGACGGTTAAACCCATAAACAGTGAGAACGTCACACCTATAAACAGTGCGGATATCACACCCATTAAAAGTCTGAACATCACACCCATAAACAGTATCAACATCACATGCAAAAACAGTATGAACATCACACCCAAAAAAGCCTGAATGTCACACCCATAAACAGTGAGAATGTCACACCCATAAACAGTGAGAAAGTCAAACACATAAACAGTGAGAAGTCACACCCATAAATAGTGAGAAGGCACACCGATAATCAGTGAAAATTTCAAACACATAAACAGTGTGAACGACACACCCATAAACAGAGGGACAGTTAAACAGATAAACAGTGAGAACATCACACCTATAAAGAGTGCGAACGTCACACCCATAAACAGTGTGAACATCACACTCAAAAACAGTGAGAACGTCACACACATAAACAGTGAGAACGTCACACCCATAAACAGTGTGAATGTCACATCCATTAAAAGTCTGAACATCACACCCATAAACAGTGTCAACATCACACGCAAAAACAGTATGAACATCACACGCGAAAAAGCGTGAATGTCACACCCATAAACAGTGTGAATGTCACACCCATAAACAGTGAGAACATCACACCCATCAACACTGAGAACATCAGAACCAAAAACAGTGAGAAGTCACAACCAAAAACAGAGGGAACGTCACACAAATAAACAGTGAGAACGTCACTCCCATAAACAGTGTGAATGTCACACCCAGAAACAGTGAGAACGACAGACCCATAAAAAGTCTAAACATCACATCCAAAAACAGTGTGAACATCACACCCAAAAACAGTGTGAAAGTCACACCCAAAAACAGTGTGAACATCACACCCATAAAAAGTGTGAGCATCACACACATAAACAGTGAGAACGTCACACCCATAAACAGTCAGAATGTCACACCAATAAACAGTGTGAATGCCACACCCATAAACAATGAGAAAGGCACACCCATAAACAGCGAGAAGTCACACCCATAAACAGTGTGAATGTCTCACACATAAACAGTGTGAATGTCACACCCAAAAACAGTGTGAACATCACACTCAAAAACAGTGTGAACGTCACACACATAAAAAGTGAGAACGTCACACCCATAAACAGTGAGAACGACACACCCAAAAACAGTATGAACATCAAACCCATAAACAGTGTGAACGTCACACCCAAAAACAGTGTCAACATCACACCCAAAAACAGTGTGAACGTCACACACATAAACAGTGAGAACGTCACACCCATAAACATTGTGAATGTCACATCCATAAACAATGTGAACGTCACACCCAAAAACAATGTGAACATCATACTCAAAAACAGTGAGAACCTCACACACATAAACAGTGAGAACGTCACACCCATAAACAGTGTGAATGTCACACCCATTAAAAGTCTGAACATCACACCCATAAACAGTGTCAACATCACACGCAAAAACAGTATGAACATCACACCCAAAAAAGCGTGAATGTCACACCCATAAACTGTGTGAATGTCACACCCATAAACAGTGAGAACATCACACCCATCAACACTGAGAACATCAGAACCAAAAACATTGAGAAGTCATAACCAAAAACGGAGGGAACGTCACTCCCATAAACAGTGTGAATGTCAACCCATAAACAGTGAGAACGACAGACCCATAAAAAGTCTGAACATCACATCCAAAAACACTGTGAACATCACACCCAAAAACAGTGTGAACGTCACACCCAAAAACAGTGTGAACATCACACCCATAAACAGTGAGAACATCAGAACCAAAAACATTGAGAAGTCACAACCAAAAACAGTGGGAACGTCACACCCATAAACAGTCAGAACGTCACAACCAAGAACAGTGAGAACATCACACCCATAAACAGTGAGAACGTCACACCCATAAACAGTGTGAATGACACACCCATAAACAGTGAGAAAGTCACACCCATAAACAGTGAGAAGTCACATCCATAAATAGTGAGAAGGCACACCGATAATCAGTGAGAACGTCAAACCCATAAACAGTGTGAACGCAACACCCATAATCAGTGGGACGGTTAAACCCATAAACAGTGTGCATATCACACCAATTAAAAGTCTGAACATCACACCAATAAACAGTGTCAACATCACGCGCAAAAACAGTATGAACATCACACCCAAAAAAGCCTGAATGTCACACCCATAAACAGTGTGAATGTCACACCCATAAACAGTGAGAAAGTCAAACACATAAACAGTGAGAATGTCACACCCATAAACAGTCTGAATGTCACACCCATAAACAGTGTGAAAATCACACCCAAAAACAGTGTGAACATCACACCCAAAAACAGTGTGAGCGTCACACACATAAACAGTGAGAACATCACACATATAAACAGTGAGAACATCACACCCATAAACAGTGAGAACGACACACCCATAAACAGTGTGAACATCACATCCATAAACAGTGTGAACATCACACCCATAAACAGTGTTAACGTCACACCAATAAACAGTGAGAACGTCACACCCATAAACAGTGTGAATGACACACCCATAAACAGTGAGAATGTCACACCCATAAACAGTGAGAAGTCACACCCATAAATAGTGAGAAGGCACACCGATAATCAGTGAGAACGTCAAACCCATAAACAATGTGAACGACACACCCATAAACAGTGAGACGGTTAAACCGATAAACAGTGAGAATGTCACACTCATAAAGAATGCAAACGTCACACCCATAAGCAGTGTGAATGTCACACCCATAAACAGTGTGAACGTCACACCCAAAAACAGTGTCAACATCACACCCAAAAACAGTGTGAACGTCACACACATAAACAGTGAGAACGTCACACCCATAAACATTGTGAATGTCACATCCATAAACAATGTGAACGTCACACCCAAAAACAATGTGAACATCACACTCAAAAACAGTGAGAACGTCACACACATAAACAGTGAGAACGTCACACCCATAAACAGTGTGAATGTCACACCCATTAAAAGTCTGAACATCACACCCATAAACAGTGTCAACATCACACGCAAAACCAGTATGCACATCACGCCCAAAAAAGCGTGAATGTCACACCCATAAACAGTGAGAACATCAGAACCAAAAACATTGAGAAGTCACAACCAAAAACAGTGTGAACGTCACACCCATAAACAGTGAGAACGTCACACCCATAAACAGTGAGAACGTCACACCCATAAACAGTGAGAACATCAGAACCAAAAACATTGAGAAGTCACAACCAAAAACAGTGGGAACGTCACACCCATAAACAGTCAGAATGTCACAACCAAGAACAGTGAGAACATCACACCCATAAACAATGAGAATGTCACACCAATAAACAGTGTGAATGCCACACCCATTAACAGTGAGAAAGTCATACCCATAAACAGTGAGAAGTCACACCCATAAATAGTGAGAAGGCACACCGATAATCAGTGAGAACGTCAAACCCATAAACTGTGTGAACGACACACCCAGAAACAGTGGGACGGTTAAACCCATAAACAGTGAGAACGTCACACCTATAAACAGTGCGGATATCACACCCATTAAAAGTCTGAACATCACACCCATAAACAGTATCAACATCACATGCAAAAACAGTATGAACATCACACCCAAAAAAGCCTGAATGTCACACCCATAAACAGTGAGAATGTCACACCCATAAACAGTGAGAAAGTCAAACACATAAACAGTGAGAAGTCACACCCATAAATAGTGAGAAGGCACACCGATAATCAGTGAAAATTTCAAACACATAAACAGTGTGAACGACACACCCATAAACAGAGGGACAGTTAAACAGATAAACAGTGAGAACATCACACCTATAAAGAGTGCGAACGTCACACCCATAAACAGTGTGAACATCACACTCAAAAACAGTGAGAACGTCACACACATAAACAGTGAGAACGTCACACCCATAAACAGTGTAAATGTCACATCCATTAAAAGTCTGAACATCACACCCATAAACAGTGTCAACATCACACGCAAAAACAGTATGAACATCACACGCGAAAAAGCGTGAATGTCACACCCATAAACAGTGTGAATGTCACACCCATAAACAGTGAGAACATCACACCCATCAACACTGAGAACATCAGAACCAAAAACAGTGAGAAGTCACAACCAAAAACAGAGGGAACGTCACACAAATAAACAGTGAGAACGTCACTCCCATAAACAGTGTGAATGTCACACCCAGAAACAGTGAGAACGACAGACCCATAAAAAGTCTAAACATCACATCCAAAAACAGTGTGAACATCACACCCAAAAACAGTGTGAAAGTCACACCCAAAAACAGTGTGAACATCACACCCATAAAAAGTGTGAGCATCACACACATAAACAGTGAGAACGTCACACCCATAAACAGTCAGAATGTCACACCAATAAACAGTGTGAATGCCACACCCATAAACAATGAGAAAGGCACACCCATAAACAGCGAGAAGTCACACCCATAAACAGTGTGAATGTCTCACACATAAACAGTGTGAATGTCACACCCAAAAACAGTGTGAACATCACACTCAAAAACAGTGTGAACGTCACACACATAAAAAGTGAGAACGTCACACCCATAAACAGTGAGAACGACACACCCAAAAACAGTATGAACATCAAACCCATAAACAGTGTGAACGTCACACCCAAAAACAGTGTCAACATCACACCCAAAAACAGTGAGAACGTCACACACATAAACAGTGAGAACGTCACACCCATAAACAGTGTGAATGTCACACCCATTAAAAGTCTGAACATCACACCCATAAACAGTGTCAACATCACACGCAAAACCAGTATGCACATCACGCCCAAAAAAGCGTGAATGTCACACCCATAAACAGTGAGAACATCAGAACCAAAAACATTGAGAAGTCACAACCAAAAACAGTGTGAACGTCACACCCATAAACAGTGAGAACGTCACACCCATAAACAGTGAGAACGTCACACCCATAAACAGTGAGAACATCAGAACCAAAAACATTGAGAAGTCACAACCAAAAACAGTGGGAACGTCACACCCATAAACAGTCAGAATGTCACAACCAAGAACAGTGAGAACATCACACCCATAAACAATGAGAATGTCACACCAATAAACAGTGTGAATGCCACACCCATTAACAGTGAGAAAGTCATACCCATAAACAGTGAGAAGTCACACCCATAAATAGTGAGAAGGCACACCGATAATCAGTGAGAACGTCAAACCCATAAACTGTGTGAACGACACACCCAGAAACAGTGGGACGGTTAAACCCATAAACAGTGAGAACGTCACACCTATAAACAGTGCGGATATCACACCCATTAAAAGTCTGAACATCACACCCATAAACAGTATCAACATCACATGCAAAAACAGTATGAACATCACACCCAAAAAAGCCTGAATGTCACACCCATAAACAGTGAGAATGTCACACCCATAAACAGTGAGAAAGTCAAACACATAAACAGTGAGAAGTCACACCCATAAATAGTGAGAAGGCACACCGATAATCAGTGAAAATTTCAAACACATAAACAGTGTGAACGACACACCCATAAACAGAGGGACAGTTAAACAGATAAACAGTGAGAACATCACACCTATAAAGAGTGCGAACGTCACACCCATAAACAGTGTGAACATCACACTCAAAAACAGTGAGAACGTCACACACATAAACAGTGAGAACGTCACACCCATAAACAGTGTGAATGTCACATCCATTAAAAGTCTGAACATCACACCCATAAACAGTGTCAACATCACACGCAAAAACAGTATGAACATCACACGCGAAAAAGCGTGAATGTCACACCCATAAACAGTGTGAATGTCACACCCATAAACAGTGAGAACATCACACCCATCAACACTGAGAACATCAGAACCAAAAACAGTGAGAAGTCACAACCAAAAACAGAGGGAACGTCACACAAATAAACAGTGAGAACGTCACTCCCATAAACAGTGTGAATGTCACACCCAGAAACAGTGAGAACGACAGACCCATAAAAAGTCTAAACATCACATCCAAAAACAGTGTGAACATCACACCCAAAAACAGTGTGAAAGTCACACCCAAAAACAGTGTGAACATCACACCCATAAAAAGTGTGAGCATCACACACATAAACAGTGAGAACGTCACACCCATAAACAGTCAGAATGTCACACCAATAAACAGTGTGAATGCCACACCCATAAACAATGAGAAAGGCACACCCATAAACAGCGAGAAGTCACACCCATAAACAGTGTGAATGTCTCACACATAAACAGTGTGAATGTCACACCCAAAAACAGTGTGAACATCACACTCAAAAACAGTGTGAACGTCACACACATAAAAAGTGAGAACGTCACACCCATAAACAGTGAGAACGACACACCCAAAAACAGTATGAACATCAAACCCATAAACAGTGTGAACGTCACACCCAAAAACAGTGTCAACATCACACCCAAAAACAGTGTGAACGTCACACACATAAACAGTGAGAACGTCACACCCATAAACATTGTGAATGTCACATCCATAAACAATGTGAACGTCACACCCAAAAACAATGTGAACATCATACTCAAAAACAGTGAGAACCTCACACACATAAACAGTGAGAACGTCACACCCATAAACAGTGTGAATGTCACACCCATTAAAAGTCTGAACATCACACCCATAAACAGTGTCAACATCACACGCAAAAACAGTATGAACATCACACCCAAAAAAGCGTGAATGTCACACCCATAAACTGTGTGAATGTCACACCCATAAACAGTGAGAACATCACACCCATCAACACTGAGAACATCAGAACCAAAAACATTGAGAAGTCATAACCAAAAACGGAGGGAACGTCACTCCCATAAACAGTGTGAATGTCAACCCATAAACAGTGAGAACGACAGACCCATAAAAAGTCTGAACATCACATCCAAAAACACTGTGAACATCACACCCAAAAACAGTGTGAACGTCACACCCAAAAACAGTGTGAACATCACACCCATAAACAGTGAGAACATCAGAACCAAAAACATTGAGAAGTCACAACCAAAAACAGTGGGAACGTCACACCCATAAACAGTCAGAACGTCACAACCAAGAACAGTGAGAACATCACACCCATAAACAGTGAGAACGTCACACCCATAAACAGTGTGAATGACACACCCATAAACAGTGAGAAAGTCACACCCATAAACAGTGAGAAGTCACATCCATAAATAGTGAGAAGGCACACCGATAATCAGTGAGAACGTCAAACCCATAAACAGTGTGAACGCAACACCCATAATCAGTGGGACGGTTAAACCCATAAACAGTGTGCATATCACACCAATTAAAAGTCTGAACATCACACCAATAAACAGTGTCAACATCACGCGCAAAAACAGTATGAACATCACACCCAAAAAAGCCTGAATGTCACACCCATAAACAGTGTGAATGTCACACCCATAAACAGTGAGAAAGTCAAACACATAAACAGTGAGAATGTCACACCCATAAACAGTCTGAATGTCACACCCATAAACAGTGTGAAAATCACACCCAAAAACAGTGTGAACATCACACCCAAAAACAGTGTGAGCGTCACACACATAAACAGTGAGAACATCACACATATAAACAGTGAGAACATCACACCCATAAACAGTGAGACAACACACACATAAACAGTGAGAACATCACACACATAAACAGTGAGAACATCACACCAATAAACAGTGAGAACGACACACCCATAAACAGTGTGAACATCACATCCATAAACAGTGAGAACGTCACACCCATAAACAGTGTGAATGACACACCCATAAACAGTGAGAAAGTCACACCCATAAACAGTGAGAAGTCACACCCATAAATAGTGAGAAAGCACACCGATAATCAGTGAGAACGTCAAACCCATAAACAGTGTGAACGACACACCCATAAACAGTGAGACGGTTAAACCGATAAACAGTGAGAATGTCACACTCATAAAGATTGCGAACGTCACACCCATAAGCAGTGTGAATGTAACACCCATAAACAG
The DNA here is from genome assembly GCA_026770705.1 of Isurus oxyrinchus. NCBI lineage: Eukaryota > Metazoa > Chordata > Chondrichthyes > Lamniformes > Lamnidae > Isurus > Isurus oxyrinchus. The sequence goes on from JANJGN010000683.1 coordinate 183,292, forward strand.
TGTGAATGTCACACCCAAAAACAGTGTGAACGTCACACACATAAACAGTGAGAACGTCACACCCATAAACATTGTGAATGTCACATCCATAAAGAATGTGAACGTCACACCCAAAAACAATGTGAACATCACACTCAAAAACAGTGAGAACGTCACACACATAAACAGTGAGAACGTCACACCCATAAACAGTGTGAATGTCACACCCATTAAAAGTCTGAACATCACACCCATAAACAGTGTCAACATCACACGCAAAACCAGTATGCACATCACGCCCAAAAAAGCGTGAATGTCACACCCATAAACAGTGAGAACATCAGAACCAAAAACATTGAGAAGTCACAACCAAAAACAGTGTGAACGTCACACCCATAAACAGTGAGAACGTCACACCCATAAACAGTGAGAACGTCACACCCATAAACAGTGAGAACATCAGAACCAAAAACATTGAGAAGTCACAACCAAAAACAGTGGGAACGTCACACCCATAAACAGTCAGAATGTCACAACCAAGAACAGTGAGAACATCACACCCATAAACAATGAGAATGTCACACCAATAAACAGTGTGAATGCCACACCCATTAACAGTGAGAAAGTCATACCCATAAACAGTGAGAAGTCACACCCATAAATAGTGAGAAGGCACACCGATAATCAGTGAGAACGTCAAACCCATAAACTGTGTGAACGACACACCCAGAAACAGTGGGACGGTTAAACCCATAAACAGTGAGAACGTCACACCTATAAACAGTGCGGATATCACACCCATTAAAAGTCTGAACATCACACCCATAAACAGTATCAACATCACATGCAAAAACAGTATGAACATCACACCCAAAAAAGCCTGAATGTCACACCCATAAACAGTGAGAATGTCACACCCATAAACAGTGAGAAAGTCAAACACATAAACAGTGAGAAGTCACACCCATAAATAGTGAGAAGGCACACCGATAATCAGTGAAAATTTCAAACACATAAACAGTGTGAACGACACACCCATAAACAGAGGGACAGTTAAACAGATAAACAGTGAGAACATCACACCTATAAAGAGTGCGAACGTCACACCCATAAACAGTGTGAACATCACACTCAAAAACAGTGAGAACGTCACACACATAAACAGTGAGAACGTCACACCCATAAACAGTGTGAATGTCACATCCATTAAAAGTCTGAACATCACACCCATAAACAGTGTCAACATCACACGCAAAAACAGTATGAACATCACACGCGAAAAAGCGTGAATGTCACACCCATAAACAGTGTGAATGTCACACCCATAAACAGTGAGAACATCACACCCATCAACACTGAGAACATCAGAACCAAAAACAGTGAGAAGTCACAACCAAAAACAGAGGGAACGTCACACAAATAAACAGTGAGAACGTCACTCCCATAAACAGTGTGAATGTCACACCCAGAAACAGTGAGAACGACAGACCCATAAAAAGTCTAAACATCACATCCAAAAACAGTGTGAACATCACACCCAAAAACAGTGTGAAAGTCACACCCAAAAACAGTGTGAACATCACACCCATAAAAAGTGTGAGCATCACACACATAAACAGTGAGAACGTCACACCCATAAACAGTCAGAATGTCACACCAATAAACAGTGTGAATGCCACACCCATAAACAATGAGAAAGGCACACCCATAAACAGCGAGAAGTCACACCCATAAACAGTGTGAATGTCTCACACATAAACAGTGTGAATGTCACACCCAAAAACAGTGTGAACATCACACTCAAAAACAGTGTGAACGTCACACACATAAAAAGTGAGAACGTCACACCCATAAACAGTGAGAACGACACACCCAAAAACAGTATGAACATCAAACCCATAAACAGTGTGAACGTCACACCCAAAAACAGTGTCAACATCACACCCAAAAACAGTGTGAACGTCACACACATAAACAGTGAGAACGTCACACCCATAAACATTGTGAATGTCACATCCATAAACAATGTGAACGTCACACCCAAAAACAATGTGAACATCATACTCAAAAACAGTGAGAACCTCACACACATAAACAGTGAGAACGTCACACCCATAAACAGTGTGAATGTCACACCCATTAAAAGTCTGAACATCACACCCATAAACAGTGTCAACATCACACGCAAAAACAGTATGAACATCACACCCAAAAAAGCGTGAATGTCACACCCATAAACTGTGTGAATGTCACACCCATAAACAGTGAGAACATCACACCCATCAACACTGAGAACATCAGAACCAAAAACATTGAGAAGTCATAACCAAAAACGGAGGGAACGTCACTCCCATAAACAGTGTGAATGTCAACCCATAAACAGTGAGAACGACAGACCCATAAAAAGTCTGAACATCACATCCAAAAACACTGTGAACATCACACCCAAAAACAGTGTGAACGTCACACCCAAAAACAGTGTGAACATCACACCCATAAACAGTGAGAACATCAGAACCAAAAACATTGAGAAGTCACAACCAAAAACAGTGGGAACGTCACACCCATAAACAGTCAGAACGTCACAACCAAGAACAGTGAGAACATCACACCCATAAACAGTGAGAACGTCACACCCATAAACAGTGTGAATGACACACCCATAAACAGTGAGAAAGTCACACCCATAAACAGTGAGAAGTCACATCCATAAATAGTGAGAAGGCACACCGATAATCAGTGAGAACGTCAAACCCATAAACAGTGTGAACGCAACACCCATAATCAGTGGGACGGTTAAACCCATAAACAGTGTGCATATCACACCAATTAAAAGTCTGAACATCACACCAATAAACAGTGTCAACATCACGCGCAAAAACAGTATGAACATCACACCCAAAAAAGCCTGAATGTCACACCCATAAACAGTGTGAATGTCACACCCATAAACAGTGAGAAAGTCAAACACATAAACAGTGAGAATGTCACACCCATAAACAGTCTGAATGTCACACCCATAAACAGTGTGAAAATCACACCCAAAAACAGTGTGAACATCACACCCAAAAACAGTGTGAGCGTCACACACATAAACAGTGAGAACATCACACATATAAACAGTGAGAACATCACACCCATAAACAGTGAGAACGACACACCCATAAACAGTGTGAACATCACATCCATAAACAGTGTGAACATCACACCCATAAACAGTGTTAACGTCACACCAATAAACAGTGAGAACGTCACACCCATAAACAGTGTGAATGACACACCCATAAACAGTGAGAATGTCACACCCATAAACAGTGAGAAGTCACACCCATAAATAGTGAGAAGGCACACCGATAATCAGTGAGAACGTCAAACCCATAAACAATGTGAACGACACACCCATAAACAGTGAGACGGTTAAACCGATAAACAGTGAGAATGTCACACTCATAAAGAATGCAAACGTCACACCCATAAGCAGTGTGAATGTCACACCCATAAACAGTGTGAACGTCACACCCAAAAACAGTGTCAACATCACACCCAAAAACAGTGTGAACGTCACACACATAAACAGTGAGAACGTCACACCCATAAACATTGTGAATGTCACATCCATAAACAATGTGAACGTCACACCCAAAAACAATGTGAACATCACACTCAAAAACAGTGAGAACGTCACACACATAAACAGTGAGAACGTCACACCCATAAACAGTGTGAATGTCACACCCATTAAAAGTCTGAACATCACACCCATAAACAGTGTCAACATCACACGCAAAACCAGTATGCACATCACGCCCAAAAAAGCGTGAATGTCACACCCATAAACAGTGAGAACATCAGAACCAAAAACATTGAGAAGTCACAACCAAAAACAGTGTGAACGTCACACCCATAAACAGTGAGAACGTCACACCCATAAACAGTGAGAACGTCACACCCATAAACAGTGAGAACATCAGAACCAAAAACATTGAGAAGTCACAACCAAAAACAGTGGGAACGTCACACCCATAAACAGTCAGAATGTCACAACCAAGAACAGTGAGAACATCACACCCATAAACAATGAGAATGTCACACCAATAAACAGTGTGAATGCCACACCCATTAACAGTGAGAAAGTCATACCCATAAACAGTGAGAAGTCACACCCATAAATAGTGAGAAGGCACACCGATAATCAGTGAGAACGTCAAACCCATAAACTGTGTGAACGACACACCCAGAAACAGTGGGACGGTTAAACCCATAAACAGTGAGAACGTCACACCTATAAACAGTGCGGATATCACACCCATTAAAAGTCTGAACATCACACCCATAAACAGTATCAACATCACATGCAAAAACAGTATGAACATCACACCCAAAAAAGCCTGAATGTCACACCCATAAACAGTGAGAATGTCACACCCATAAACAGTGAGAAAGTCAAACACATAAACAGTGAGAAGTCACACCCATAAATAGTGAGAAGGCACACCGATAATCAGTGAAAATTTCAAACACATAAACAGTGTGAACGACACACCCATAAACAGAGGGACAGTTAAACAGATAAACAGTGAGAACATCACACCTATAAAGAGTGCGAACGTCACACCCATAAACAGTGTGAACATCACACTCAAAAACAGTGAGAACGTCACACACATAAACAGTGAGAACGTCACACCCATAAACAGTGTGAATGTCACATCCATTAAAAGTCTGAACATCACACCCATAAACAGTGTCAACATCACACGCAAAAACAGTATGAACATCACACGCGAAAAAGCGTGAATGTCACACCCATAAACAGTGTGAATGTCACACCCATAAACAGTGAGAACATCACACCCATCAACACTGAGAACATCAGAACCAAAAACAGTGAGAAGTCACAACCAAAAACAGAGGGAACGTCACACAAATAAACAGTGAGAACGTCACTCCCATAAACAGTGTGAATGTCACACCCAGAAACAGTGAGAACGACAGACCCATAAAAAGTCTAAACATCACATCCAAAAACAGTGTGAACATCACACCCAAAAACAGTGTGAAAGTCACACCCAAAAACAGTGTGAACATCACACCCATAAAAAGTGTGAGCATCACACACATAAACAGTGAGAACGTCACACCCATAAACAGTCAGAATGTCACACCAATAAACAGTGTGAATGCCACACCCATAAACAATGAGAAAGGCACACCCATAAACAGCGAGAAGTCACACCCATAAACAGTGTGAATGTCTCACACATAAACAGTGTGAATGTCACACCCAAAAACAGTGTGAACATCACACTCAAAAACAGTGTGAACGTCACACACATAAAAAGTGAGAACGTCACACCCATAAACAGTGAGAACGACACACCCAAAAACAGTATGAACATCAAACCCATAAACAGTGTGAACGTCACACCCAAAAACAGTGTCAACATCACACCCAAAAACAGTGAGAACGTCACACACATAAACAGTGAGAACGTCACACCCATAAACAGTGTGAATGTCACACCCATTAAAAGTCTGAACATCACACCCATAAACAGTGTCAACATCACACGCAAAACCAGTATGCACATCACGCCCAAAAAAGCGTGAATGTCACACCCATAAACAGTGAGAACATCAGAACCAAAAACATTGAGAAGTCACAACCAAAAACAGTGTGAACGTCACACCCATAAACAGTGAGAACGTCACACCCATAAACAGTGAGAACGTCACACCCATAAACAGTGAGAACATCAGAACCAAAAACATTGAGAAGTCACAACCAAAAACAGTGGGAACGTCACACCCATAAACAGTCAGAATGTCACAACCAAGAACAGTGAGAACATCACACCCATAAACAATGAGAATGTCACACCAATAAACAGTGTGAATGCCACACCCATTAACAGTGAGAAAGTCATACCCATAAACAGTGAGAAGTCACACCCATAAATAGTGAGAAGGCACACCGATAATCAGTGAGAACGTCAAACCCATAAACTGTGTGAACGACACACCCAGAAACAGTGGGACGGTTAAACCCATAAACAGTGAGAACGTCACACCTATAAACAGTGCGGATATCACACCCATTAAAAGTCTGAACATCACACCCATAAACAGTATCAACATCACATGCAAAAACAGTATGAACATCACACCCAAAAAAGCCTGAATGTCACACCCATAAACAGTGAGAATGTCACACCCATAAACAGTGAGAAAGTCAAACACATAAACAGTGAGAAGTCACACCCATAAATAGTGAGAAGGCACACCGATAATCAGTGAAAATTTCAAACACATAAACAGTGTGAACGACACACCCATAAACAGAGGGACAGTTAAACAGATAAACAGTGAGAACATCACACCTATAAAGAGTGCGAACGTCACACCCATAAACAGTGTGAACATCACACTCAAAAACAGTGAGAACGTCACACACATAAACAGTGAGAACGTCACACCCATAAACAGTGTGAATGTCACATCCATTAAAAGTCTGAACATCACACCCATAAACAGTGTCAACATCACACGCAAAAACAGTATGAACATCACACGCGAAAAAGCGTGAATGTCACACCCATAAACAGTGTGAATGTCACACCCATAAACAGTGAGAACATCACACCCATCAACACTGAGAACATCAGAACCAAAAACAGTGAGAAGTCACAACCAAAAACAGAGGGAACGTCACACAAATAAACAGTGAGAACGTCACTCCCATAAACAGTGTGAATGTCACACCCAGAAACAGTGAGAACGACAGACCCATAAAAAGTCTAAACATCACATCCAAAAACAGTGTGAACATCACACCCAAAAACAGTGTGAAAGTCACACCCAAAAACAGTGTGAACATCACACCCATAAAAAGTGTGAGCATCACACACATAAACAGTGAGAACGTCACACCCATAAACAGTCAGAATGTCACACCAATAAACAGTGTGAATGCCACACCCATAAACAATGAGAAAGGCACACCCATAAACAGCGAGAAGTCACACCCATAAACAGTGTGAATGTCTCACACATAAACAGTGTGAATGTCACACCCAAAAACAGTGTGAACATCACACTCAAAAACAGTGTGAACGTCACACACATAAAAAGTGAGAACGTCACACCCATAAACAGTGAGAACGACACACCCAAAAACAGTATGAACATCAAACCCATAAACAGTGTGAACGTCACACCCAAAAACAGTGTCAACATCACACCCAAAAACAGTGAGAACGTCACACACATAAACAGTGAGAACGTCACACCCATAAACAGTGTGAATGTCACACCCATTAAAAGTCTGAACATCACACCCATAAACAGTGTCAACATCACACGCAAAACCAGTATGCACATCACGCCCAAAAAAGCGTGAATGTCACACCCATAAACAGTGAGAACATCAGAACCAAAAACATTGAGAAGTCACAACCAAAAACAGTGTGAACGTCACACCCATAAACAGTGAGAACGTCACACCCATAAACAGTGAGAACGTCACACCCATAAACAGTGAGAACATCAGAACCAAAAACATTGAGAAGTCACAACCAAAAACAGTGGGAACGTCACACCCATAAACAGTCAGAATGTCACAACCAAGAACAGTGAGAACATCACACCCATAAACAATGAGAATGTCACACCAATAAACAGTGTGAATGCCACACCCATTAACAGTGAGAAAGTCATACCCATAAACAGTGAGAAGTCACACCCATAAATAGTGAGAAGGCACACCGATAATCAGTGAGAACGTCAAACCCATAAACTGTGTGAACGACACACCCAGAAACAGTGGGACGGTTAAACCCATAAACAGTGAGAACGTCACACCTATAAACAGTGCGGATATCACACCCATTAAAAGTCTGAACATCACACCCATAAACAGTATCAACATCACATGCAAAAACAGTATGAACATCACACCCAAAAAAGCCTGAATGTCACACCCATAAACAGTGAGAATGTCACACCCATAAACAGTGAGAAAGTCAAACACATAAACAGTGAGAAGTCACACCCATAAATAGTGAGAAGGCACACCGATAATCAGTGAAAATTTCAAACACATAAACAGTGTGAACGACACACCCATAAACAGAGGGACAGTTAAACAGATAAACAGTGAGAACATCACACCTATAAAGAGTGCGAACGTCACACCCATAAACAGTGTGAACATCACACTCAAAAACAGTGAGAACGTCACACACATAAACAGTGAGAACGTCACACCCATAAACAGTGTGAATGTCACATCCATTAAAAGTCTGAACATCACACCCATAAACAGTGTCAACATCACACGCAAAAACAGTATGAACATCACACGCGAAAAAGCGTGAATGTCACACCCATAAACAGTGTGAATGTCACACCCATAAACAGTGAGAACATCACACCCATCAACACTGAGAACATCAGAACCAAAAACAGTGAGAAGTCACAACCAAAAACAGAGGGAACGTCACACAAATAAACAGTGAGAACGTCACTCCCATAAACAGTGTGAATGTCACACCCAGAAACAGTGAGAACGACAGACCCATAAAAAGTCTAAACATCACATCCAAAAACAGTGTGAACATCACACCCAAAAACAGTGTGAAAGTCACACCCAAAAACAGTGTGAACATCACACCCATAAAAAGTGTGAGCATCACACACATAAACAGTGAGAACGTCACACCCATAAACAGTCAGAATGTCACACCAATAAACAGTGTGAATGCCACACCCATAAACAATGAGAAAGGCACACCCATAAACAGCGAGAAGTCACACCCATAAACAGTGTGAATGTCTCACACATAAACAGTGTGAATGTCACACCCAAAAACAGTGTGAACATCACACTCAAAAACAGTGTGAACGTCACACACATAAAAAGTGAGAACGTCACACCCATAAACAGTGAGAACGACACACCCAAAAACAGTATGAACATCAAACCCATAAACAGTGTGAACGTCACACCCAAAAACAGTGTCAACATCACACCCAAAAACAGTGTGAACGTCACACACATAAACAGTGAGAACGTCACACCCATAAACATTGTGAATGTCACATCCATAAACAATGTGAACGTCACACCCAAAAACAATGTGAACATCATACTCAAAAACAGTGAGAACCTCACACACATAAACAGTGAGAACGTCACACCCATAAACAGTGTGAATGTCACACCCATTAAAAGTCTGAACATCACACCCATAAACAGTGTCAACATCACACGCAAAAACAGTATGAACATCACACCCAAAAAAGCGTGAATGTCACACCCATAAACTGTGTGAATGTCACACCCATAAACAGTGAGAACATCACACCCATCAACACTGAGAACATCAGAACCAAAAACATTGAGAAGTCATAACCAAAAACGGAGGGAACGTCACTCCCATAAACAGTGTGAATGTCAACCCATAAACAGTGAGAACGACAGACCCATAAAAAGTCTGAACATCACATCCAAAAACACTGTGAACATCACACCCAAAAACAGTGTGAACGTCACACCCAAAAACAGTGTGAACATCACACCCATAAACAGTGAGAACATCAGAACCAAAAACATTGAGAAGTCACAACCAAAAACAGTGGGAACGTCACACCCATAAACAGTCAGAACGTCACAACCAAGAACAGTGAGAACATCACACCCATAAACAGTGAGAACGTCACACCCATAAACAGTGTGAATGACACACCCATAAACAGTGAGAAAGTCACACCCATAAACAGTGAGAAGTCACATCCATAAATAGTGAGAAGGCACACCGATAATCAGTGAGAACGTCAAACCCATAAACAGTGTGAACGCAACACCCATAATCAGTGGGACGGTTAAACCCATAAACAGTGTGCATATCACACCAATTAAAAGTCTGAACATCACACCAATAAACAGTGTCAACATCACGCGCAAAAACAGTATGAACATCACACCCAAAAAAGCCTGAATGTCACACCCATAAACAGTGTGAATGTCACACCCATAAACAGTGAGAAAGTCAAACACATAAACAGTGAGAATGTCACACCCATAAACAGTCTGAATGTCACACCCATAAACAGTGTGAAAATCACACCCAAAAACAGTGTGAACATCACACCCAAAAACAGTGTGAGCGTCACACACATAAACAGTGAGAACATCACACATATAAACAGTGAGAACATCACACCCATAAACAGTGAGAACGACACACCCATAAACAGTGTGAACATCACATCCATAAACAGTGTGAACATCACACCCATAAACAGTGTTAACGTCACACCAATAAACAGTGAGAACGTCACACCCATAAACAGTGTGAATGACACACCCATAAACAGTGAGAATGTCACACCCATAAACAGTGAGAAGTCACACCCATAAATAGTGAGAAGGCACACCGATAATCAGTGAGAACGTCAAACCCATAAACAATGTGAACGACACACCCATAAACAGTGAGACGGTTAAACCGATAAACAGTGAGAATGTCACACTCATAAAGAATGCAAACGTCACACCCATAAGCAGTGTGAATGTCACACCCATAAACAGTGTGAACGTCACACCCAAAAACAGTGTCAACATCACACCCAAAAACAGTGTGAACGTCACACACATAAACAGTGAGAACGTCACACCCATAAACATTGTGAATGTCACATCCATAAACAATGTGAACGTCACACCCAAAAACAATGTGAACATCACACTCAAAAACAGTGAGAACGTCACACACATAAACAGTGAGAACGTCACACCCATAAACAGTGTGAATGTCACACCCATTAAAAGTCTGAACATCACACCCATAAACAGTGTCAACATCACACGCAAAACCAGTATGCACATCACGCCCAAAAAAGCGTGAATGTCACACCCATAAACAGTGAGAACATCAGAACCAAAAACATTGAGAAGTCACAACCAAAAACAGTGTGAACGTCACACCCATAAACAGTGAGAATGTCACACCCATAAACAGTGAGAACGTCACACCCATAAACAGTGAGAACATCAGAACCAAAAACATTGAGAAGTCACAACCAAAAACAGTGGGAACGTCACACCCATAAACAGTCAGAATGTCACAACCAAGAACAGTGAGAACATCACACCCATAAACAATGAGAATGTCACACCAATAAACAGTGTGAATGCCACACCCATTAACAGTGAGAAAGTCATACCCATAAACAGTGAGAAGTCACACCCATAAATAGTGAGAAGGCACACCGATAATCAGTGAGAACGTCAAACCCATAAACTGTGTGAACGACACACCCAGAAACAGTGGGACGGTTAAACCCATAAACAGTGAGAACGTCACACCTATAAACAGTGCGGATATCACACCCATTAAAAGTCTGAACATCACACCCATAAACAGTATCAACATCACATGCAAAAACAGTATGAACATCACACCCAAAAAAGCCTGAATGTCACACCCATAAACAGTGAGAATGTCACACCCATAAACAGTGAGAAAGTCAAACACATAAACAGTGAGAAGTCACACCCATAAATAGTGAGAAGGCACACCGATAATCAGTGAAAATTTCAAACACATAAACAGTGTGAACGACACACCCATAAACAGAGGGACAGTTAAACAGATAAACAGTGAGAACATCACACCTATAAAGAGTGCGAACGTCACACCCATAAACAGTGTGAACATCACACTCAAAAACAGTGAGAACGTCACACACATAAACAGTGAGAACGTCACACCCATAAACAGTGTGAATGTCACATCCATTAAAAGTCTGAACATCACACCCATAAACAGTGTCAACATCACACGCAAAAACAGTATGAACATCACACGCGAAAAAGCGTGAATGTCACACCCATAAACAGTGTGAATGTCACACCCATAAACAGTGAGAACATCACACCCATCAACACTGAGAACATCAGAACCAAAAACAGTGAGAAGTCACAACCAAAAACAGAGGGAACGTCACACAAATAAACAGTGAGAACGTCACTCCCATAAACAGTGTGAATGTCACACCCAGAAACAGTGAGAACGACAGACCCATAAAAAGTCTAAACATCACATCCAAAAACAGTGTGAACATCACACCCAAAAACAGTGTGAAAGTCACACCCAAAAACAGTGTGAACATCACACCCATAAAAAGTGTGAGCATCACACACATAAACAGTGAGAACGTCACACCCATAAACAGTCAGAATGTCACACCAATAAACAGTGTGAATACCACACCCATAAACAATGAGAAAGGCACACCCATAAACAGCGAGAAGTCACACCCATAAACAGTGTGAATGTCTCACACATAAACAGTGTGAATGTCACACCCAAAAACAGTGTGAACATCACACTCAAAAACAGTGTGAACGTCACACACATAAAAAGTGAGAACGTCACACCCATAAACAGTGAGAACGACACACCCAAAAACAGTATGAACATCAAACCCATAAACAGTGTGAACGTCACACCCAAAAACAGTGTCAACATCACACCCAAAAACAGTGTGAACGTCACACACATAAACAGTGAGAACGTCACACCCATAAACATTGTGAATGTCACATCCATAAACAATGTGAACGTCACACCCAAAAACAATGTGAACATCATACTCAAAACAGTGAGAACCTCACACACATAAACAGTGAGAACGTTACACCCATAAACAGTGTGAATGTCACACCCATTAAAAGTCTGAACATCACACCCATAAACAGTGTCAACATCACACGCAAAAACAGTATGAACATCACACCCAAAAAAGCGTGAATGTCACACCCATAAACTGTGTGAATGTCACACCCATAAACAGTGAGAACATCACACCCATCAACACTGAGAACATCAGAACCAAAAACATTGAGAAGTCATAACCAAAAACGGAGGGAACGTCACTCCCATAAACAGTGTGAATGTCAACCCATAAACAGTGAGAACGACAGACCCATAAAAAGTCTGAACATCACATCCAAAAACACTGTGAACATCACACCCAAAAACAGTGTGAACGTCACACCCAAAAACAGTGTGAACATCACACCCATAAACAGTGAGAACATCAGAACCAAAAACATTGAGAAGTCACAACCAAAAACAGTGGGAACATCACACCCATAAACAGTCAGAACGTCACAACCAAGAACAGTGAGAACATCACACCCATAAACAGTGAGAACGTCACACCCATAAACAGTGTGAATGACACACCCATAAACAGTGAGAAAGTCACACCCATAAACAGTGAGAAGTCACATCCATAAATAGTGAGAAGGCACACCGATAATCAGTGAGAACGTCAAACCCATAAACAGTGTGAACGCAACACCCATAATCAGTGGGACGGTTAAACCCATAAACAGTGTGCATATCACACCAATTAAAAGTCTGAACATCACACCAATAAACAGTGTCAACATCACGCGCAAAAACAGTATGAACATCACACCCAAAAAAGCCTGAATGTCACACCCATAAACAGTGTGAATGTCACACCCATAAACAGTGAGAAAGTCAAACACATAAACAGTGAGAATGTCACACCCATAAACAGTCTGAATGTCACACCCATAAACAGTGTGAAAATCACACCCAAAAACAGTGTGAACATCACACCCAAAAACAGTGTGAGCGTCACACACATAAACAGTGAGAACATCACACATATAAACAGTGAGAACATCACACCCATAAACAGTGAGAACGACACACCCATAAACAGTGTGAACATCACATCCATAAACAGTGTGAACATCACACCCATAAACAGTGTTAACGTCACACCAATAAACAGTGAGAACGTCACACCCATAAACAGTGTGAATGACACACCCATAAACAGTGAGAATGTCACACCCATAAACAGTGAGAAGTCACACCCATAAATAGTGAGAAGGCACACCGATAATCAGTGAGAACGTCAAACCCATAAACAATGTGAACGACACACCCATAAACAGTGAGACGGTTAAACCGATAAACAGTGAGAATGTCACACTCATAAAGAATGCAAACGTCACACCCATAAGCAGTGTGAATGTCACACCCATAAACAGTGTGAACGTCACACCCAAAAACAGTGTCAACATTACACCCAAAAACAGTGTGAACGTCACACACATAAACAGTGAGAACGTCACACCCATAAACATTGTGAATGTCACATCCATAAACAATGTGAACGTCACACCCAAAAACAATGTGAACATCATACTCAAAAACAGTGAGAACGTCACACACATAAACAGTGAGAACGTCACACCCATAAACAGTGTGAATGTCACACCCATTAAAAGTCTGAACATCACACCCATAAACAGTGCCAACATCAGACGCAAAAACAGTATGAACATCACACCCAAAAAAGCGTGAAGGTCACACCCATAAACAGTGAGAACATCACACCCATAAACAGTGAGAACATCACACCCATAAACAGTGTCAACATCACACGCAAAAACAGTATGAACATCACACCCAAAAAAGCGTAAATGTCACACCCATAAACAATGAGAACATCAGAACCAAAAACATTGAGAAGTCACAACCAAAAACAGTGGGAACGTCACACCCATAAACAGTCAGAACGTCACAACCAAGAACAGTGAGAACATCACACCCATAAACAGTGTGAATGCCACACCCATAAACAGTGAGAAGTCACACCCATAAATAGTGAGATGGCACACCGATAATCAGTGAGAACGTCAAACCCATAAACTGTGTGAACGACACACCCATAAACAGTGGGACGGTTAAACCCATAAACAGTGTGGATATCACACCCATTAAAAGTCTGAACATCACACCCATAAACAGTGTCAACATCACACACAAAAACAGTATGAACATCACACCCAGAAAAGCCTGAATGTCACACCCATAAACAGTGAGAATGTCACACCCATCAACAGTGAGAAAGTCAAACACATAAACAGTGAGAAGTCACACCCATAAATAGTGAGAAGGCACACCGATAAGCAGTGAAAAGGTCAAACACATATACAGTGTGAACGACAAACCCATAAACAGTGGGACGGTTAAACAGATAAACAGTGAGAACGTCACACCTATAAAGAGAACGAACGTCACACCCATAAACAGTGTGAATGTCAGACCCATAAACAGTGTGAATGTCACACCCAAAAACAGTGTGAATATCACACCCAAAAACAGTGTGAACGTCACACACATAAACAGTGAGAACGTCACACCCATAAACAGTGAGAAAGTCATACCCGTAAACAGTGAGAAGTCACACCCATAAATAGTGAGAAGGCACACCGATAATCTGTGAGAACGTCAAACCCATAAACGGTGTGAACGACACACCCATAAACAGTGAGAACGACACACCCGTAAACAGGCTGAATATCACATTCAAAAACAGTGTGTACATGACACCCATAAACAGTGCGAACGTCGCACACATAAACATTGAGAACGTCACACCCATAAACTGTGAGAATGACACACCCATAAACAGTGTGAACATCACACCCATAAAAAGTGAGAACGACACATCCATAAACAGTGTGAACATCACACCCAAAAACAGTATGAACATCACACCCAAGAACAGTGTGAACGTCACACCCATAAACAGTGAGAACGTCAAACCCATAAACAGTGAGAACGTCACACCCATAAACAGTGAGAAGGCACACCGATAAACAGTGTGAACGTCACACCCATAAACAGCGAGAACGTCACACCCATAAACAGTGAGAAAGTCACACCCATAAACAGTGAGAAGGCACACCGATAATCAGTGAGAATGTCACATCCATAAACAGTGAGACGGTTAAACCGATAAACAGTGAGAATGTCACACCCATAAAGAGTGCGAACGTCACACCCATAAACAGTGTGAATGTCACACCCATAAACAGTGTGAACGTCACACCCAAAAACAGTGTGAACATCACACCCAAAAACAGTGTGAACGTCACACACATAAACAGTGTGAACGTCACACCCAAAAACAGTGTGAACATCACACCCAAAAACAGTGTGAACGTCACACCCATAAACAGTGAGAACGACACACGCATAAACAGTGAGAATGTCACACCCATAAACAGTGAGAACGACATACGCATAAACAGTGTGAATGTCACACCCATAAACAGTGAGAACATCACACGCATAAACAGTGAGAATGTCACACCCATAAACAGTGTGAATGCCACACCCATAAACAGTGAGAAAGTCACACCCATAAACAGTGAGAAGTCACACCCATAAATATTGAGTAGGCACACCGATAATCAGTGAGAATGTCAGAACCAATAAACAGTGAGAGGTCACACTCATAAACTGTGCGAACGTCACCCCCATAAACAGTGAGAACGTCACACCCAAAAACAGTGTGAACGTCACACCCATAAACAGTGTGAATGCCACACCCATAAACAGTGAGAATGTCACACCCATAAACAGTGAGAAGTCACACCCATAAACAGTGAGAAGTCACACCCATAAATAGTGAGAAGGCACACCGATAATCAGTGAGAACTTCAAACCCATAAACAGTGTGAACGACACAACCATAAACAGTGAGACGGTTAAACCGATAAACAGTGAGAACGTCACACCCATAAAGAGTGTGAAGATCACACCCATAAACAGTGTGAACGTCACACCCAAAAACAGTGAGAACGTTAGACCCAAAAACAGTATGAACATCACACCCATAAACAGTGAGAACGTCACACACATAAACAGTGTGAAGATCACATCCATAAACAGTGTGAACGTCACACACATCAACAGTGAGAACATCACACCCATAAACAGTGAGAACATCACACCCATCAACAGTGAGAACATCACAAACATAAACAGTGTGAAGATCACATCCATAAACAGTGTGAACGTCACACACATAAACAGTGAGAACATCACACCCATAAACAGTGAGAACGTCACACCCAAAAACAGTATGAACATCACACCCGTAAACAGTGAGAACGTCACACACATAAACAGTGTGAACATCACATCCATAAACAGTGTGAACATCACACCAAAAAACAGTATGAACATCAGACCCATAAACAGTGAGAAAGTCACACCAATAAACAGTGTGAAGTCACAGACATTAATTTTGAGAAGGTACACTGATAATCAATGAGAACGTCAAACCCATAAAAAGTGTGAACGACACATCGTAAACAGAGAGACGGGTAAACCGATAAACAGTGACAAAGACACACCCATTAAGAGTGTGAACGTCACACCCGTAATGAGTGAGAACATCACACCCATAAATAGTGTGAACATCACACCCATAAACAGTGAGAACTTCACACGCACAAACAGTATGAACATCACACACAAAAAAGCGTGAATGTCACACCCATAAACAGTGAGAGCATCAGAACCAAAAACAGTGAGAAGTCACAACCAAAAACAGTGGGAACGTCACACCCATAAACAGTGAGAACGTCACACCCACAAACAGTGAGAAGGTCAAACCCATAATCAGTTAAAACGAAACACCCATAAACAGAGAGACGGTTAAACCAATAAACAGTGAGAACGTCACACCCATAAAGAGTGTGTACATCACACCCATAAACAGTGAGAACATCACACCCAAAAACAGTGTGAACATCACACCCAAAAACAGTGAGAACGTCACACACATAAACAGTGAGAAGGCCACACCCATAAACAGTGAGAACGTCACACCCATAAACAGTGAGAATGTCACACCCATAAACAGTGAGAAGTCACACCCATAAATAGTGAGTAGGCGCACCGATAATCAGTGAGAATGTTAGAACCAATAAACAGTGAGAGGTCACACCCATAAACAGTGAGAACATCACACCCATAAACGGTGTGAATGTCACACCCATAAACAGTGAGAATGTCACAACCATGAACAGTGAGAAGTCACACCCATAAACAGTGAGAACGTCACACCCATAAACAGTGAGAACGTCACACCCATAAACAGTGAGAAGTCACACCCATAAATAGTGAGAAGGCACATCAATAATCAGTGAGAAAGTCAGAACCAATAAACAGTGAGAGGTTTCACTCATAAACAGTGAGAACATCACACCCATAAACCGTGAGAACATCACACCCATAAACAGTGAGAACGTCACAACCATGAACAGTGAGAACATTACCCATAAACAGTGAGAACGTCAAACCCATAAAGAGTGATGACGTCAAACCCCTAAACAGTGAGACGGTTAAACCGATAAACAGTGAGAACGTCACACCCATAAAGAGTGTGTACATCACACCCATAAACAGTGTGAACGTCACACCCATAAACAGTGAGAACATCACACGCATAAACAGTGTGAACATCACACCCAAAAACAGTATGAACATCACACCCATAAACAGTGAGAACGTCACACCCAAAAACAGTATGAACATCACACCCATAAACAGTGAGAACGTCACACCCATAAACAGTGTGAACATCGCATCCATAAACAGTGTGAACATCAAACCCGAAAACAGTATGAACATCACACCCATAACCAGTGAGAAAGTCACACCCATAAACAGTGAGAAGTCACAGACATAAATTTTGAGAAGGTACAGCGATAATCAATGAGAACGTCTAACCCATAAAGCGTGTGAACGTCACACCCATAAACAGTGTGAACGTCATACCCATAAACAGTGAGAACGTCACACCCATAACGAGTGTGAACATCACACCCATAAACAGTGTGAACATCACACCCATAAACAGTGAGAACATCACACGCAAAAACAGTATGAACATCACACACAAAAAAGCGTGAATGTCACACCCATAAACAGTGAGAGCATCAGAACCAAAAACAATGAGAAGTCACAACCAAAAACAGTGGGAACGTCACACCCATAAACAGTGAGAACATCACAACCAAGAACAGTGAGAACGTCAAACTCATAAACAGTGAGAACATAACACCCATAAACAGTGAGACGGTTAAACCAATAAACAGTGAGAACGTCACAGCCATAAAGAGTGTGTACATCACACCCATAAACAGTGTGAACATCACACACATAAACAGTGTGAACATCACACCCATAAACTGTGAGAACATCACAGGCCCAAACAGTATGAACATCACACACAAAAAAGCATGAATGTCACACCCATAAACAGTGAGAGCATCAGAAACAAAAACAGTGAGAAGTCACAACCAAAAACAGTGGAAACGTCACACCCATAAACAGTGAGAACATCACAACCAAGAACAGTGAGAACGTCAAACCCATAAACATTGAGAACGTCACACCCACAAACAGTGAGAACGTCACACCCATAAACAGTGAGAACGTCACACCCACAAACAGTGAGAAGGTCAAACCCATAATCAGTGTGAACGACACACCCATAAACAGTGAGACGGTTAAACCAATAAACAGTGAGAACGTCACACCCATAAAGAGTGTGTACATCACACCCACAAACAGTGAGAACATCACACCCAAAAACAGTGTGAACATCACACCCTAAAACAGTGAGAACGTCACACCCATAAACAGTGAGAACGACACACCCATAAACAGTGAGAGGTCACACTCATAAACAGTGTGAACATCACACCCATAAACAATTAGAACGTCACACCCATAAACAGTGTGAATGTCGCACCCATTAACGGTGTGAATGTCACACCCATAAACAGTGAGAATGTCACACCCATAAACAGTGAGAACGTCACTCCCATAAACAGTGAGAAACTCACAACCATGAACAGTGAGAAGTCACACCCATAAACAGTGAGAAGTCACACCCATAAATAGTGAGAAGGCACATCAATAATCAGTGAGAAAGTCAGACCCAAAAAACAGTGAGAAGTTTCACTCATAAACAGTGTGAACATCACACCCATAAACAGTGAGAACATCACACCCAAAAGCAGTGTGAACCTCACAGGCATGAACAGTGAGAACGTCACACCCATAAACAGTGTGAACGTCACACCCAAAAACAGTGTGAACATCACACCCAAAAACAGTGTGAACGTCACAGGCATGAACAGTGAGAACGTCACACCCATAAATAGTGTGAATGTCACACCCATTAAAAGTCTGAACATCACACCCATAAACAGTGCCAACGTCACTCGCAAAAACAGTATGAACATCACACCCAAAAAAGTGTGAATGTCACACCCATAAATAGTGGGAACATCACACCCATAAACAGTGAGAACATCAGAACCAAAAACAGTGAGAAGTCACAACCAAAATCAGTGAGAACGTCAAACCCATAAACAGTGTGAACGACACACCCATAAACAGTGAGATGGTTAAACCGATAAACAGTGAGAACGTCACACCCATAACGAGTGTGTACGTCACACCCATAAACAGAGTGAATGTCACACCCATAAACAGTGAGAACATCACACACATAAACAGTGTAAACATCACACCCAAAAACAGTGTGAACGTCACACACATAAACAGTGAGAACGTCAACCCCATAAACAGTGACAACGACAGAGCCATAAACAGTGTGAATGTCACACCCATAAAGAGAGTGAACGTTACACCCATAAACAGTGTGAATGTCACACCCATAAACAGTGTGAACGTCACACCCATAAACAGTGAGAATGACACACCCATAAACAGTCTGAACATCACATCCAAAACAGTGTGAACATCACACCCAAAAACAGTGTGAACGTCACACCCAGAAACAGTGATAACATCACACCCATAAACAGTGTGAATACCACACCCATAAACAGTGAGAAAGTCACACCCATAAACAGTGTGAAGTCACACCCATAAATATTGAGAAGGCACACCGATAATCAGTGAGAATGTCAGAACCAATAAACAATGAGAGATCACACTCATAAACAGTGTGAATGTCACCCCCATAAACAGTGAGAACATCACAACAATAAACTGGGAGAACATCACACCCATAAACAGTGAGAACGTCACACCAATAAACAGTGTGAATGACTCACCCATAAACATTGAGAATGTCACACCCATAAATAGTGAGAAGTCACACCCATAAATAGTGAGAAGTCACACCCATAAACAGTGAGAAGTCACAACCAAAAACAGTGAGAAGTCACACCCATAAATAGTGAGAAGGCACACTGATAATCAGTGAGAATGTCAGAACCAATAAACAGTGAGAGGACACACTCATAAACAGTGTGAACATCACACCCATAAACCGTGAGAACGTCAGACCGATAAACAGTGAGAATTTCACAGCCATAAACAGTGTGAATGTCACACCCATAAACACTGAGAATGTCACACCCATAAACTAGGAGAACATCACACCCATATATAGTGAGAACGTTACAACCATAAACAGTGAGAACGTCAAACCCATAAACAGTGATGACGTCAAACACATAAACAGTGTGAATGACACACCCATAAACAGTGAGACGGTTAAACCCATAAACAGTGATGACGTCAAACACATAAACAGTGAGAATGTCACACCCATAAACAGTGAGAAGTCACACCCATAAATAGTGAGAAGGCACACCTATAATCAGTGAGAATGTCAGAACCAATAAACAGTGAGAGGTCACACTCATAAACAGTGTGAACATCACACCCATAAACCGTGAGAACGTCACATCGATAAACAGTGAGAATTTCACACCCATAAACAGTGAGAATGTCACACCCATAAACTGGGAGAACATCACACCCATAAACAGTGAGAATGTCACACCCAAAAACAGTGCGAACATCACACCCATAAACAGTGTGAATGTCACACGCATAAACAGTGAGAACATCACACCCATAAACAGTGAGAACGTCACACCCATAAACAGCGAGAATGTCACACCCAAAAACTGTGTGAACATCACATCCAAAAACAGTGTGAACGTCACACACAAAAACAGTGAGAACGTCACACCCATAAACAGTGAGAACAACACACCCACTGACAGTGAGAATGACACACCCATCAACAGTGAAACGTTTAAACAGATAAACAGTGAGAAAGTCACACCTATAAAGAGTGTGAACGTCACACCCATAAACAGTGTGAATGTCACACCCATAAACAGTGTGAACGTCACACCCGTAAACAGTCTGAACATCACACCCAAAAACATTGTGAATGTCACACACATAAACAATGAGAACTTCACACCCATAAACAGTGAGAACGACACAGCCATAAACAGTGAGAATGACACACCCATAAACAGTGAGAAAGTCACACCCATAAATAGTGAGAAGTCACACCCATAAATAGTGAGAAGGCACACCTATAATCAGTGAGAACCAATAAACAGTGAGAGGTCACACTCGTAAACAGTGTGAACATCACACCCATAAACCGTGAGAATGTCACACCCATAAACAGTGTGAACGTCACACCCATAAACAGTGAGAATGACACACCCATAAACAGTGTGAATGTCACACACATAAACAGTGAGAACGTCACACCCAAAAACGGTGAGAAGTCACAACCAAAAACAGTATGAATATACACCCATAAACAGTGAGAACGTCACACCCATGAACAGTGAGAAGTCACACCCATAAACAGTGTGAACATCACACCCATAAACAGTGAGAACGTCACACCCATAAACACTGAGAATGTCACACCCATAAATAGCGAGAAAGACACAAACATAAACAGTGATGACGGTTAAACCGATAAACAGTGAGAACATCACACACATAAACAGAGAGAATCTCACACCCATAAACAGTGAGAACATCACACCCATAAACAGTGTGAATGTCACACCCATAAACAGTGTGAACGTCACACCCAAAAACAGTGTGAACGTCACACCCAAAAACAGTGTGAACATCACACCCAAAAACAGTGTGAACGTCACACACATAAACAGTGAGAACGTCAGACCCATAAAGAGTGTGAACTTCACACCCAAAAACAGTGTGTATTTCACACCAAAAACAGTGAGAACATCACACCCAAAAACAGTGTGAACGTCACAGACATGAACAGTGAGAACGTCACACCCATAAACAGTGTGAACGTCACACCCAAAAACAATGTGAACATCACACTCAAAAACAGTGAGAACGTCACACACATAAACAGTGAGAACGTCACACCCATAAACAGTGTGACTGTCACACCCATTAATAGTCTGAACATCACACCCATAAACAGTGTCAACATCACACGCAAAAACAGTATGAACATCACACCCAAAAAAGCATGAATGTCACACCCATAAACAGTGAGAACATCACACCCATAAACAGTGAGAACATCAGAACCAAAAACATTGAGAAGTCACAACCAAAAACAGTGGGAACGTCACACCCATAAACAGTCAGAACGTCACACCCATAAACAGTGTGAATGCCACACCCATAAACAGTGAGAAAGTCATACCCATAAACAGTGAGAAGTCACACCCATAAATAGTGAGAAGTCACACCCATAAATAGT
Source organism: Isurus oxyrinchus (assembly GCA_026770705.1). NCBI lineage: Eukaryota > Metazoa > Chordata > Chondrichthyes > Lamniformes > Lamnidae > Isurus > Isurus oxyrinchus. The sequence goes on from JANJGN010000683.1 coordinate 206,734, forward strand.
GAGATGGCACACCGATAATCAGTGAGAACGTCAAACCCATAAACAGTGTGAACGACACACCCATAAACAGTGGGACGGTTAAACCCATAAACAGTGTGGATATCACACCCATTAAAAGTCTGAACATCCCACCCATAAACAGTGTCAACATCACACACAAAAACAGTATGAACATCACACCCAAAAAAGCCTGAATGTCACACCCATAAATAGTGAGAATGTCACACCCATAAACAGTGAGAAAGTCAAACACATAAACAGTGAGAAGTCACACCCATAAATAGTGAGAAGGCACACCGATAATCAGTGAAAAGGTCAAACCCAAAAACAGTGTGAACGTCACACCCAAAAACAGTGTGAACATCACACCCAAAAACAGTGTGAACGTCACACACATAAACAGTGAGAACGTCAGACCCATAAAGAGTGTGAACTTCACACCCAAAAACAGTGTGTATTTCACACCCAAAAACAGTGAGAACATCACACCCAAAAACAGTGTGAACGTCACAGACATGAACAGTGAGAACGTCACACCCATAAACAGTGTGAACGTCACACCCAAAAACAATGTGAACATCACACTCAAAAACAGTGAGAACGTCACACACATAAACAGTGAGAACGTCACACCCATAAACAGTGTGACTGTCACACCCATTAATAGTCTGAACATCACACCCATAAACAGTGTCAACATCACACGCAAAAACAGTATGAACATCACACCCAAAAAAGCATGAATGTCACACCCATAAACAGTGAGAACATCACACCCATAAACAGTGAGAACATCAGAACCAAAAACATTGAGAAGTCACAACCAAAAACAGTGGGAACGTCACACCCATAAACAGTCAGAACGTCACACCCATAAACAGTGTGAATGCCACACCCATAAACAGTGAGAAAGTCATACCCATAAACAGTGAGAAGTCACACCCATAAATAGTGAGAAGTCACACCCATAAATAGTGAGATGGCACACCGATAATCAGTGAGAACGTCAAACCCATAAACAGTGTGAACGACACACCCATAAACAGTGGGACGGTTAAACCCATAAACAGTGTGGATATCACACCCATTAAAAGTCTGAACATCCCACCCATAAACAGTGTCAACATCACACACAAAAACAGTATGAACATCACACCCAAAAAAGCCTGAATGTCACACCCATAAACAGTGAGAATGTCACACCCATAAACAGTGAGAAAGTCAAACACATAAACAGTGAGAAGTCACACCCATAAATAGTGAGAAGGCACACCGATAATCAGTGAAAAGGTCAAACACATAAACAGTGTGAACGACACACCCATAAACAGTGGGACGGTTAAACAGATAAACAGTGAGAACGTCACACCTATAAAGAGTACGAACGTCACACCCATAAACAGTGTGAATGTCAGACCCATAAACAGTGTGAATGTCACACCCAAAAACAGTGTGAATATCACACCCAAAAACAGTGTGAACGTCACACACATAAACAGTGAGTACGTCACACCCATAAACAGTGTGAACGTCACACCCATAAACAGTGTGAATGTCAGACCCATAAACAGTGTGAATGTCACACCCAAAAACAGTGTGAATATCACACCCAAAAACAGTGTGAACGTCACACACATAAACAGTGAGAACGTCACACACATAAACAGTGTGAACATCACACCCATAAACATTGTGAATGTCACACCCATAAACAGTGTGAACATCACACTCAAAAACAGTGAGAATGTCACACACATAAACAGTGAGAACGTCACACCCATAAACAGTGAGAACGACATACCCATAAACAGTGTGAATGTCAAACACATAAACAGTGAGAACGTCACAACCCATAAACAGTGTGAATGCCATACCCATAAACAGTGAGAAGTCACAACCAAAAACAGTGAGAAGTCACACCCATAAATAGTGAGAAGGCACACCGATAATCAGTGAGAATGTCAGAACCAATAAACAGTGAGAGGTCACACTCATAAACAGTGTGAACATCACACCCATAAACAGTGAGAACGTCAAACTCATAAAGAGTAAGAACATAACACCCATAAACAGTGAGACGGTTAAACCAATAAACAGTAAGAACGTCACAGCCATAAAGAGTGTGTACATCACACCCATAAACAGTGTGAACATCACACCCAAAAACAGTGTGAACATCACACCCAAAAACAGTGAGAACGTCACACCCATAAACAGTGAGAATGTCACACCCATAAACAGTGAGAATGTCACACCCATAAACAGTGAGAACGTCACACCCATAAACAGTGGGAACGTCACACCCATAAAAAGTGAGAACATCACACCCATAAACAGTGTGAATGTCACACCCATAAACAGTGAGAACGACAAACCCATAAACAGTCTGAACATCACATCCCAAAACAGTGTGAACATCACACCCAAAAACAGTGCGAACGTCACATACATAAACAGTGAGAAGGTCACAGCCATAAACAGTCAGAACGACACACCCATAAACAGTGTGAACATCACATCCATAAACAGTGTGAACATCACACCCAAAAACAGTATGAACATCGCACCCATAAACAGTGTGAACATCACACCCATAAACAGAGAGAATGAAACACCCATAAACAGTGAGCAAGTCACACCAATAAACAGTGAGAAGTCACACCCATAAATAGTGAGAAGGCACACCGATAAACAGTGAGAACGTCACACCCATAAAGAGTGTGAACTTCACACCCATAAACAGTGTGAATGTCACACCCATAAACAGTGTGAACATCACACCCAAAAACAGTGTGAACATCACACCCAAAAACAGTGTGAACGTGACACACATAAACAGTGAGAACGTCACACACATAAAAAGTGTCAACATCACTCGCAAAAAGAGTATGAACATCACACCCAAAAAAATGTGAATGTCACACCCATAAACAATGGGAACATCACACCCATAAACAGTGAGAACATCAGAACCAAAAACAGTAAGAAGTCACAACCAAAATCAATGGTAACGTCACACCCATAAACAGTGAGATCGTCACAACCAAGAACAGTGAGAACGTCACACCGATAAACAGTGAGAATGTCACACTCATAAATAGTGAGAACGTCAAACCCATAAACAGTGAGAATGTCAAACCCATAAACTGTGTGAACGACACACCCCTAAACAGTGAAACGGTTAAACCAATAAACAATGAGACCGTCACACCCATACAGAGTGTGTACGTCACACCCATAAACAGTGTGAACGTCACACCCATAAACAGTGAGACGGTTAAACAGATAAACAGTGAGAATGTCACACCCATAAACAGTGTGAATGACACACCCATAAACAGTCTGAACATCACATCCAAAAACAGTGTGAACATCACACCCAAAAACAGTATGAACATGACACCCAAAATAGTGTGAATGTCACACCCATAAACAGTGAGAACGTCACACCCATAAACAGTGTGAATGCCACACCCATAAACATTGAGAAAGTCACACCCAGAAACAGTGAGAAGTCACACCCATAAATAGTGAGAAGGCACACCGATAATCAGTGAGATTGTCAGAACCAATAAACAGTGAGAGATCACACTCATAAACAGTGTGAACGTCACCCCCAGAAACAGTGAGAACGTCACACCCAAAAACAGTATGAACATCAAAACCAAAAAAATGTGAATGTCAAACCCATAAACAGTGGGAATATCACACCCACAAACAGTGAGAACATCACACCCATAAACAGTGTGAACGTCACACCCATAAACAGTGTGAATGCCACCCCCATAAATAGTGAGAAGTCACACCCATAAATAGTGAGAGGGCACACCGATAATCAGTAAGAATGTCAGAACCAATAAACAGTGAGAGGTCACATTCATAAACAGTGTGAGCATCACACCCATAAACAGTGTTAACATCACACCAAAAACAGTGTGAACGTCACACCCATAAACAGTGAGAACGTCACACCGATAAACAGTGAGAATTTCACACCCATAAACAGTGTGAATGTCACACCCATAAACAATGAGAATGTCACGCCCATAAACAGTGAGAACATCAAACCCATAAACAGTGAGAACGTCACAACCATAAGCAGTGTGAACGTCACACCCATAAACAGTGTGAATGACACACCCATAAACAGTGAGACGGTTAAACCGATAAACAGTGAGAACGTCACACCCATAAAGAGTGTGAACGTCACACCCATAAACAGTGTGAATGTCACACCCATAAACAGTTTGAATGTCACACCCAAAAACTGTGTGAACATCACACCCAAAAACAGTGAGAACGTCACACCCATAAACAGTGAGAATGTCACACCCATAAACAGTGAGAAGTCACACTCATAAATAGTGAGAAGGCACACCGATAATCAGTTAGAATGTCAGAACCAATAAACAGTGAGAGGTCACACTCATAAACAGTGTGAACATCACACCCTTAAACAGTGAGAACATCACACCCATAAACAGTGAAAATTTCACACCCATAAACAGTGTAAATGTTACACCCATAAACACTGAGAATGTCACGCCCATTAACTGGGAGAACATCACACCCATAAATAGTGAGAAAGTCACAACCATAAACAGTGTGAATGTCACACCCATAAACAGTGAAAACGTCACACCCAAAAACAGTGTGAACGTCACACCCAAAAATAGTGTGAACATCACACCCAAAAACTGTGTGAACGTCACACCCATAAACAGTGAGAACGTCACACCCATAAACAGTGAGAACGACACACCCATAAAAAGTGTGAACATCACATCCATAAACAGTGTGAACATCACATCCAAAAACAGTATGAACAACACACCCATAAACAGTGTGAACGTCACACCCATAAACAGTGTGAACATCACACCCAAAAACAGTATGAACATCACACCCAAAATAAGTGTGAACATCACACCCAAAAACAGTGTGAACGTCACACCCATAAACAGTGCGAAAGTCACACCCATATACAGTGAGAAGTCACAGACATAAATAGTGAGAGGGCACACCGATAATCAGTGAGAACGTCAAACACATAAACAGTGTGAATGTCACACCCATAATAGTGAGAAAGTCACAACCATAAACAGTGAGAACATCACACCCATAAACAGTGATGACGTCACACCCATAAACAGTGAGACGGTTAAACCGATAAACAGTGTGAATGTCACACCCATAAACAGTGAGAACATCAGAACCAAAAATAGTGAGAAGTCACAACCAAAATCAATGGGAACGTCACACCCATAAACAGTGAGAACGTCAAACCCATAAACAGTGTGAACGACACACCCATAAACAGTGAGATGGTTAAACCGATAAACAGTGAGAACGTCACACCCATAAACAGAGTGAATGTCACACCCATAAACAGTGAGAACATCACACACATAAACAGTGTAAACATCACACCCAAAAACAGTGTGAACGTCACACACATAAACAGTGACAACGACAGAGGCATAAACAGTGAGAACGTCACACCCATAAAGAGAGTGAACGTCACACCCAAAAACAGTGTGAATGTCACACCCATAAACAGTGTGAACGTCACACCCATAAACAGTGTGAACATCACATCCAAAAACAGTGTGAACATCACACCCAAAAACAGTATGAACATCACACCCAAAAACAGTGTGAACGTCACACCCATAAACAGTGATAACATCACACCCATAAACAGTGTGAATACCACACCCATAAACAGTGAGAAAGTCACACCCATTAACAGTGAGAAGTCACACCCATAAATAGTGAGAAGGCACACCGATAATCAGTGAGAATGTCAGAACCAATAAACAATGAGAGATCACACTCATAAACAGTGTGAACGTCACCCCCATAAACAGTGAGAACATCACACCCAAAAACAATATGAACATCAAAACCAAAAAAAATATGAACGTCAAACCCGTAAACAGTGGGAATGTCACGCCCATAAACAGTGAGAACATCAAACCCATAAACAGTGAGAACGTCACAACCATAAGCAGTGTGAACGTCACACCCATAAACAGTGTGAACGTCACACCCATAAAGAGTGTGAACGTCACACCCATAAACAGTGTGAACGTCACACCCATAAAGAGTGTGAACATCACACCCATAAACAGTGTGAACGTCACACCCATAAACAGTGTGAACGTCACACCCATAATGAGTGTGAATGTCACACCCATAAACTGTGCGAATGTCACACCGATAAACAGTGTGAACGTCACACCCAAAAACTGTGTGAACGTCACACCCAAAAACAGTGTGAACATCAAACCTAAAAACAGTGTGAACATCACACACATAAACAGTGAGAACGTCACACCCATAAATAGTGTGAACATTACATCCATAAACAGTGTGAACATCACACCCATAAACAGTGAGAACATCACACCCATCAACTGGGAGAACATCACACACATAAACAGTGAGAACGTCACACCCATAAATAGTGTGAACATTACATCCATAAACAGTGAGAACGTCACACCCATAAACAGTGAGAATGTCACACCCATAAACATTGAGAATGTCACACCCATAAACAGTGAGAACGTTACATCCATAAACAGTGAGAAAGTCAATCCCATAAACAGTGAGAATGTCACACCCATAAACAGTGTGAACATCACATCCATAAACAGTGAGAACGTCACACCAATAAACAGTGTGAATGCCACATCCATAAACACTGAGAAGGCACACCGATAATCAGTGAGAATGTCAGAACCAATTAACAGTGAGAGGTCAAACTCATAAACAGTGTGAACATCACACCCATCAACCGTGAGAACGTCACATCGATAAACAGTGAGAATTTCACACCCAAAAACAGTGCGAACGTCACACGCAAAAACAGTGCGAATGTCATACACATAAACAGTGAGAACGTCACACCCATAAACAGTGTGAACGTCACACACAAAAACGGTGAGAACATCACACCCATAAACAGTGAGAACAACACACCCACTGACAGTGAGAATGACACACCCATCAACAGTGAAACGTTTAAACAGATAAACAGTGAGAAAGTCACACCCATAAAGAGTGTGAACGTCACACCCGTAAACAGTCTGAACATCACATCCAAAAACAGTCTGAACATCACACCCAAAAACAATGTGAACGTCACACACATAAACAATGAGAACTTCACACCCATAAACAGTGTGAATGCCATACCCATAAACAGTGAGAAGTCACAACCAAAAACAGTGAGAAGTCACACCCATAAATAGTGAGAAGGCACACCGATAATCAGTGAGAATGTCAGAACCAATAAACAGTGAGAGGTCACACTCATAAACAGTGTGAACATCACACCCATAAACAGTGAGAACGTCAGACCGATAAACAGTGAGAATTTCACACCCATAAACAGTGTGAATGTCACACCCATAAACAGTGTGAACGTCACATCCATAAACAGTGTGAACATCACACCCATAAACAGTGAGAACATCACACCCATAAACTGGGAGAACATCACACCCATAAACAGTGAGAACGTCACACCAATAAACAGTGTGAATGCCACACCCATAAACATTGAGAATGTCACACCCATAAACAGTGAGAAGTCACACCCATAAATAGTGAGAAGGCACACCGATAATCAGTGAGAATGTCAGAACCAATAAACAATGAGAGGTCACACTCATAAACAGTGTGAACAACACACCCATAAACAGTGAGAACGTCAGACCGATAAACAGTGAGAATTTCACACCCATAAACAGTGTGAATGTCACACCCATAAACAGTGAGAATTTCACACCCATAAACAGTGTGAATGTCACAACCATAAACAGTGTGAACGTCACATCCAAACACTGTGTGAACGTCACACCCAAAAACATTGTGAACATCAAACCCAAAAACACTGTGAACGTCACACACATAGACAGTGAGAACATCACACCCATAAACAGTGTGAACATCACATCCATAAACAGTGTGAACATCACACCCCTAAACAGTGAGAATATCACACCCATAAACTGGGAGAACATCACACCCATAAACAGTGAGAACGTCACACGCATAAACATTGAGAATGTCACACCCATAAACAGTGAGAAGTCACACCCATAAATAGTGAGAAGGTACACCGATAATCAGTGAGAATGTCAGAAAAAATAAACAGTAAGAGGTCACACTCATAAACAGTGTGAACATCACACCCATAAACAGTGAGAACGTCAGACCGATAAGCAGTGAGAATTTCACACCCATAAACAGTGTGAATGTCACACCCATAAACTGGGAGAACATCACACCCTTAAATAGTGAGAACGTCACAACCATAAACAGTGTGAACGTCAAACACATAAACAGTGTGAATGACACACCCAAAAACAGTGAGATGCTTAAACCGACAAACAGTGAGATCGTCACACCCATAAACAGTGTGAATGTCACACCCATAAATAGTGAGAAGTCACACCTATAAATAGGGAGAAGGCACACCTATAATCAGTGAGAATGTCAGAACCAATAAACAGTGAGAGGTCACACTCATAAACAGTGAGAACATCACACCCATAAACAGTGAGAACGTCACACCCATAAACAGTGTGAAGGTCACACCCATGAACAGTGAGAACATCACACCCATAAACAGTGTGAATGCCACACCCATAAACAGTGAGAATGTCACACCCATAAACAGTGAGAAGTCACACCCATAAATAGTGAGAAGGCACACCGATAATAAGTGAGAATGTCAGAACCAATAAACAGTGAGAGGTCACACTCATAAACAGTGTGAACATCACACCCATAAACAGTGAGAACATCCCACCCATAAACAGTGAGAACGTCACACCCATCAACAGTGTGAATGTCACACCCATAAACACTGAGAATGTCACACCCATAAACTGGGAGAACATCACACCCATAAGTAGCGAGAAAGTCACAAACATAATCAGTGAGAACGTCAAACCCATAAACATTGTGAATGACACACCCATAAACAGTGAGACGGTTAAACCGATAAACAGTGAGAACGTCACACCCATAAAGAGTGTGAACGTCACACCCATAAACAGTGTGAATGTCACACCCATAAACAGTTTGAATGTCACACCCAAAAACTGTGTGAACATCACACCCAAAAACAGTGTGAACCTCACACACATAAACAGTGAGAACGTCACACCCATAAACAGTGAGAATGTCACACCCATAAACAGTGAGAAGTCACACTCATAAATAGTGAGAAGGCACACCGATAATCAGTTAGAATGTCAGAACCAATAAACAGTGAGAGGTCACACTCATAAACAGTGTGAACATCACACCCATAAACAGTGAGAACATCACACCCATAAACAGTGAAAATTTCACACCCATAAACAGTGTAAATGTCACACCCATAAACACTGAGAATGTCACACCCATAAACTGGGAGAACATCACACCCATAAACAGTGTGAATGTCACACCCATAAACAGTGAAAACGTCACACCCAAAAACAGTGTGAACGTCACACCCAAAAACAGTGTGAACATCACACCCAAAAACAGTGTGAACGTCACACCCATAAACAGTGAGAACGTCACACCCATAAACAGTGAGAACGACACACCCATAAAAAGTGTGAACATCACATCCATAAACAGTGTGAACATCACATCCAAAAACAGAATGAACAACACACCCATAAACAGTGTGAACGTCACACCCATAAACAGTGTGAACATCACACCCAAAAACAGTATGAACATCACACCCAAAATAAGTGTGAACATCACACCCAAAAACAGTGTGAACGTCACACCCATAAACAGTGCGAAAGTCACACCCATATACAGTGAAAAGTCACAGACATATATAGTGAGAGGGCACACCGATAATCAGTGAGAACGTCAAACCCATAAACAGTGTGAATGTCACACCCATAAATAGTGAGAAAGTCACAACCATAAACAGTGAGAACATCACACCCATAAACAGTGATGACGTCACACCCATAAACAGTGAGACGGTTAAACCGATAAACAGTGTGAATGTCACACCCATAAACAGTGAGAACATCACACCCATAAACAGTGAGAACGTCACACCCATAAACAGTGTGAACATCACAACCAAAAACAGTGTGAACGTCACACCCATAAACAGTGAGAACATCACACCCATAAACAGTGTGAACATCACACCAATAAACAGTCTGAACATCAAACCCAAAAACAGTATGTACATCACAACCATAAAGAGTGTGAACATCACACCCATAAACAGTGAGAACAACACACCCATAAAAAGTGTGAACATCACATCCATAAACAGTGTGAACATCACACCCAAAAACAGTATGAACATCATACCCATAAACAGTGAGAACGTCACACCCATAAACAGTGAGAACATTACATACCTAAACAGTGAGAACATAACACCAATAAACAGTGAGAACGTCACACCCATAAACAGTGAGAACATCACACCCATAAACAGTGAGAACATCACACACATAAACAGTGAGAACATCACACCCATTAACAGTGAGAACATCACACACATAAACAGTGAGAACGTCAAACCCATAAAGAGTGTGAACTTCACACCCAAAAACAGTGTGAACATCACATCCAAAAAGAGTGTGAACGTCACACCCATAAACAGTGTGAATGTCACACCCATAAACAGTGTGAACGTCACACCCAAAAACAGTGTGAATGTCACACCCCTAAACAGTGGGAACATCACACCCATAAACAGTGAGAACATCAGAACCAAAAACAGTGAGAAGTCACAACCATAAACAGTGAGACGGTTAAACCGATAAACAGTGTGAATGTCACACCCATAAACAGTGAGAACATCACACCCATAAACAGTGAGAACGTCACACCCATAAACAGTGTGAACATCACACCCAAAAACAGTGTGAACGTCACACACATAAACAGTGAGAATGTCACACACATAAACAGTGAGAATGACACACCCATAAACAGTGTGAACATCACACCAATAAACAGTCTGAACATCAAACCCAAAAACAGTATGTACATCACAACCATAAAGAGTGTGAACATCACACCCATAAACAGTGAGAACGACACACCCATAAAAAGTGTGAACATCACATCCATAAACAGTGTGAACATCACACCCAAAAACAGTATGAACATCATACCCATAAACAGTGAGAACGTCACACCCATAAACAGTGAGAACATTACATACCTAAACAGTGAGAACATAACACCAATAAACAGTGAGAACGTCACACCCATAAACAGTGAGAACATCACACCCATAAACAGTGAGAACATCACACACATAAACAGTGAGAACATCACACCCATTAACAGTGAGAACATCACACCCATGAACAGTGAGAACATCACACCCATAAACAGTGAGAACATAACACCAATAAACAGTGAGAACGTCACACCCATAAACAGTGAGAACATCACACCCATAAACAGTGAGAACATCACACCCATAAACAGTGAGAACATCAGAACCAAAAACAGTGAGAAGTCACAACCAAAATCAGTGGGAACGTCAAACCCATAAGCAGTGAGAATGTCACACCCATAAACAGTGAGACGGTTAAACCGATAAACAGTGAGAACATCACACCCATGAACAGTGAGAACATCACACCCATAAACAGTGAGAACATAACACCAATAAACAGTGAGAACGTCACACCCATAAACAGTGAGAACATCACACCCATAAACAGTGAGAACATCAGAACCAAAAACAGTGAGAAGTCACAACCAAAATCAGTGGGAACGTCAAACCCATAAACAGTGTGAATGTCACACCCATAAACAGTGTGAATGTCACACCCATAAACAGTGAGAACATCACACCCAAAAACGGTGTAAACATCACACCCAAAAACAGTGTGAACGTCACACACATAAACAGTGAGAACGTCAACCCCATAAACAGTGAGAATGAACCACACATAAAGAGTGAGAACGTCAACCCCATAAAGAGAGTGAACGTCACACCCATAAACGGTGTGAATGTCACACCCATAAACAGTGTGAACGTCACACCTATAAACAGTATGAACATCACACCCATAAACAGTGTGAACGTCACACCCATAAACAGTGAGAACATCACACCTATAAACAGTATGAACATCACACCCATAAACAGTGTGAACGTCCCAACCATAAACAGTGAGAAAGCAACACCCATAAACAGTGAGAACGTCACACCCATAAACAGTGTGAACGTCACACCCATAAACAGTGTGAACGTCACACCCATAAACAGTGTGAATCCCACACGCATAAACAGTGAGAAAGTCACACCCATAAACAGTGTGAACGTAACACCCATAAACAGTGTGAATCCCACACGCATAAACAGTGAGAAAGTCACACCCATAAACAGTGTGAATCCCACACCCATAAACAGTGTGAACGTCACACCCATAAACAGTGTGAACGTCACACACATAAACAGAGAGAACGTCACACCCATAAACAGTGTGAACATCACATCCATAAACAGTGTGAACATCACACCCATAAACAGTGAGAACGTCACACCAATAAACAGTGTGAATGCCACACCCATAAACAGTGAGAAGTCACACCCATAAATAGTGAGAAGGCACACTGATAATCAGTGAGAATGTCAGAACCAATAAACAGTGAGAGGTCACACTCATAAACAATGTGAACGTCACCCCCATAAACAGTGAGAACATCAAAACCAAAAAAATGAGAATGTCAAACATATAAACAGTGGGAATGTCACACCCATAAACAGTGAGAACATCAGAACCAAAAACAGTGCGAACGTCACACCCAAAAACAGTGAGAACGTCTCACACATAAACAGTGAGAACGTCACACCCATAAACAGTGTGAATGTCACACCCATTAACTGTCTGAACATCAGACCCAAAAAAGTGTGAATGTCACACCCATAAACAGTGAGAACATCAGAACCAAAAACAGTGAGAAGTCACAACCAAAAACAGTGGGAAGGTAACACCCATAAACAGTGAGAATGTCACAACCATGAACAGTGAGAATGTCAAACCCATAATCAGTGTGAACGACACACCCATAAACAGTGAGACGGTTAAACCAATAAACAGTGAGAACGTCACACCCATAAACAGTGTGAATGTCACACCCATAAACAGTGAGAACGACACACCCATAAACGGTGAGAACGTCACACCCATAAACAGTGAGAACGCCACACCCATAAAGAGTGTGAACTTCACACGCATAAACAGTGTGAATGTCACACCCAAAAACAGTGTGAACATCATATCCAAAAACAGTGTGAACGTCACAGATATGAACAGTGAGAATGTCACACCCATAAACAGTGTGAACGTCACACCCAAAAACAGTGTGAACATCACACTCAAAAACAGTGTGAACGTCACAGACATGAACAGTGAGAATGTCACACCGATAAATAGTGTGAATGTCACACCCACTAAAATTCTGAACATCACACCGATAAACAGTGCCAACGTCACTCGCAAAAACAGTATGAACATCACACCCAAAAAAGGGTGAATGTCACACCCATAAACAGTGAGAACATCAGAACCAAAAACAGTGAGAATGTCAAACCCATAAACAGTGTGAACGACACACCCATAAACAGTGAGACGGTTAAACCGATAAACAGTGAGAACGTCACACCCATAAACAGTGTGAATGTCACACCCATAAACAGTGAGAACATCACACCCAAAAACAGTGTAAACATCACACCCAAAAACAGTGTGAACGTCACACCCATAAACAGTGAGAACGAACCACCCATAAACAGTGAGACGGTTAAACAGAGAAACAGTGTGAACATCACACCCATAAACAGTGTGAATGCCACACCCATAAACAGTGAGTAAGTCACACCCATAAACAGTGAGAAGTCACACCCATAAATAGTGAGAAGGCACACCGATAATCAGTGAGAATGTCAGAACCAACATACAGTGAGAGATCACATTCATAAACAGTGTGAACGTCACCCCCATAAACAGTGAGAACATCACACCCAAAAACAATATGAACATCAAAACCAAAAAAAATGTGAATGTCAAACCCGTAAACAGTGGGAATGTCACACCCATAAACAGTGAGAACATCAGAACACAAAACAGTGAGAAGTCACAACCAAAAACAGTATGAACATCACACCCATAAACAGTGTGAACGTCACACCCATAAACAGTGAGAACGTCACAACCATAAACAGTGTGAATGTCACACCCATAAAGAGTGTGAACATCATACCCAGATACAGTGTGAACGTCACACCCATAAACAGTGTGAACGTTACACCCATAAACAGTGTGAACGTCACACCCATAAACAGTGTGAACGTCACACCCATAAAGAGTGTGAACATCATACCCATAAACTGTGTGAATGTCACACCCATAAACAGTGTGAATGTCACACCCAAAAACAGTGTGAACGTCACACCCAAAAACAGTGTGAACATCAAACCCAAAAACAGTGTGAATGTCACACACATAAACAGTGACAATGTCACACCCATAAACAGTGTGAACATCACATCCATAAACAGTGTGAACATCACACCCATAAACAGTGAGAACATCACACCCATAAACAGTGTGAACGTCACAACAATAAACAGTGGGAATGTCACACCCACAAACAGTGAGAACATCACAACCAAAAACAGTGAGAAGTCACAACCAAAAACACTATGAACATCACACCCATAAACAGTGAGAACATCACACCCATAAACAGTGTTAACATCACACCCATAAACAGTGAGAAAGTCACACCCATGAACAGTGAGAAGGCACACCGATAATCAGTGAGAATGTCAGAACCAATAAACAGTGAGAGATCACAGCCATAAACAGTGTGAACGTCACCCCCAAAAACAGTGTGAACGTCACACCCATAAACAGTGAGAACGAACCACCCATAAACAGTGAGACGGTTAAACAGAGAAACAGTCTGAACATCACATCCAAAAACAGTGTGAACATCACACCCAAAAACAGTATGAACATCACACCCAAAAACAGTGTGAACGTTACACCCATAAACAGTGAGAATGTCACACCCATAAACAGTGTGAATGCCACACCCATAAACAGTGAGAAAGTCACACCCATAAACAGTGAGAAGTCACACCCATAAATAGTGAGAAGGCACACCGATAATCAGTGAGAATGTCAGAACCAATAAACAGTGAGAGATCACACTCATAAATAGTGTGAACGTCACCCCCATAAACAGTGAGAACATCACACCCAAAAACAATATGAACATCAAAACCAAAAAAAAATGTGAATGTCAAACCCGTAAACAGTGGGAATGTCACACCCATAAACAGTGAGAACATCAGACCACAAAACAGCGAGAAGTCACAACCAAAAACAGTATGAACATCACACCCATAAACAGTGTGAACATCACACCCATAAACAGTGAGAACGCCACCCCCATAAACAGTGAGAAAGTCACACCCATAAACAGTGTGAACGTTACACCCATAAACAGTGTGAACGTCACACCCATAAACAGTGTGAACGTCACACCCATAAAGAGTGTGAACATCACACCCATAAACTGTGTGAATGTCACACCCATAAACAGTGTGAATGTCAAACCCAAAAACAGCGTGAACGTCACACCCAAAAACAGTGTGAACATCAAACCCAAAAACAGTGTGAATGTCACACACATAAACAGTGACAATGTCACACCCATAAACAGTGTGAACATCACATCCATAAACAGTGTGAACATCACACCCATAAACAGTAAGAACGTCAGATCCATAAACTGGGAGAACATCACACCCATAAACAGTGAGAACGTCACACCAATAAACAGTGTGAATGCCACACCCATAAACAGTGAGAAGGCACACCGATAATCAGTGAGAATGTCAGAACCAATAAACAGTGAGAGGTCACACTCATAAACTGTGTGAACATCACACCCATAAACAGTGAGAACGTCACACCCAAAAACAGTATGAACATCAAAACCAAAAAAAATTTGAATGTCAAACCCATAAACAGTGGGAATGTCACACCCACAAACAGTGAGAACATCACAACCAAAAACAGTGAGAAGTCACAACCAAAAACACTATGAACATCACACCCATAAACAGTGAGAACATCACACCCATAAACAGTGTTAACATCACACCCATAAACAGTGAGAAAGTCACCCCCATAAACAGTGAGAACGTCACACCCAAAAACAATATGAACATCAAAACCAAAAAAAATGTGAATGTCACACCCAAAAACAGTGAAAACATCAGAACCAAAAACAGTGAGAAGGCACAATCAAAAACAGTATGAACATCACACCCATAAACAGTGTGAACGTCACACCCATAAACAGTGTGAACGTCACACCCATGAACAGTGAGAACGTCACACCCATAAACAGTGTGAACATCACACCCATAAACAGTGAGAACGTCACATCGATAAACAGTGAGAATTTCACGCCCATAAACAGTGTGAATGTCACACCCATAAACAGTGAGAAGTCACAACCAAAAACAGTATGAACATCACACCCATAAACAGTGAGAATGTCACAACCATAAACAGTGTGAATGCCACCCCCATAAACAGTGAGAAAGTCATACCCATAAAGAGTGAGAAGTCACACCCATAAATAGTGAGAAGGCACACCCATAAACAGTGAGAACATCACACCGATAAACAGTGAGAACGTCACACCCATAAACAGTGTGAACGTCACACCCATAAACAGTGTGAATGTCACACCCATAAACAGTGTGAACATCACACCCATAAACAGTGTGAATGTCACACCCATAAACAGTGTGAACGTCACACCCATAGACAGTGTGAATGTCACACCCATAAACAGTGTGAACGTCATGCCCATAAAGAGTGTGAACATCACACCCATAAACTGTGAGAATGTCACACCCATAAACAGTGTGAACGTCACACCCAAAAACTGTGTGAAAATCACACCCAAAAACAGTGTGAACGTCACACCCATAAACAGTGTGAACATCACATCCATAAACAGTGTGAACATCACACCCATAAACAGTGAGAACGTCACACCAATAAACAATGTGAATGCCACACCCATAAACAGTGAGAAGTCACACCCATAAATAGTGAGAAGGCACACCGATAATCAATGAGAATGCCAGAACCAATAAACAGTGAGAGGTCAACTCATAAACAGTGTGAACGTCACCCCCATAAACAGTGAGAACATCAAACTCAAAAACAATATGAACATCAAAACCAAAAAAAATGTGAATGTCAAACCCATAAACAGTGGGAATGTCACACCCACAAACAGTGAGAACATCACAACCAAAAACAGTGAGAAGTCACAACTAAAAACAGTATGAACATCACACCCATAAACAGTGTGAACATCACACCCATAACCAGTGAGAAGTCACACCCATAAATAGTGAGAAGGCACACCGATAATCTGTGAGAATGTCAGAACCAATACACAGTGAGAGGTCACACTCATAAACAGTGAGAACGTCACATCAATAAACAGTGAGAATTTCACACCCATAAAGAGTGTGAATGTCACACCCATAAACACTGAGAATGTCACACCCATAAACAGTGAGAACGTCACACCCATAAACAGTAGGAACGTCACACCCATAAACAGTAGGAACGTCACACCCATAAAACAAGCAGAGTGACACACCCATAAACAGTGAGATGGTTAAACTGATAAACATTGAGAATTTCACACCCACAAACAGTGTGAACGTCACACCCATAAACAGAGAAAACGTCACACCCATTAACAGTGTGAATGTCACACCCATAAACAGTGTGAATGTCACACCCATAAACAGTGTCAACATCGCACCCATAAACAGTGAGAAAGTCACACCCATAAACAGTGAGAACTACACAACCATAAACAGTGAGAACATCAGAACCAAAAACAGTGAGAAGTCACAACCAAAAACAGTAGGAACGTCACAACCATAAAACAGGGAGAGTGACACACCCATAAAAAGTGAGATGGTTAAACTGATAAACATTGAGAACGTCACAGCCACAAACAGTGTGAACGTCACACCCATAAACATTGTGAATGTCACACCCATAAACAATGTCAACGTCAAACCCAAAAACAGTGCGAACGTCACACCCAAAAACAGTGAGAACATCACACACATAAACAGTGAGAGCGTCACACCCATAAACAGTGTGAATGTCACACCCATTAACTGTCTGAACATCACACCCATAAACAGTGTCAACATCACACCCAAAAACAGTATGAACATCACACCCAAAACAAGTGTGAATGTCACACGCATAAACAGTGAGAACATCACACCCATAAACAGTGAGAACATCAGAACAAAAAACAGTGAGAAGTCACAACCAAAAACAGTGGGAACGTCACACCCATAAGCAGTGAGAACTTCAAACCCATAAACAGTGAGATCGTCAGACCCATAAACAGTGTGAATGACACAACCATAAACAGTGTGAACATCACACCCAAAAACAGTGTGAACATCACATCCAAAAACAATGTGAACGTCACACACATAAACAGCGAGACGGTTAAACAGATAAACAGTGAGAACGTCACACCCATAAAGAGTGTGTACGTCACATCCATAAACAGTGTGAATGTCACACCCATAAACAGTGTGAACATCACACCCAAAAACAATGTGAACATCATATCCAAAAACAGTGTGAATGTCACACCCAAAAACAGTGAGAACGACACACCCATAAAGAGTGTGAACGTCACACCCATAAACAGTCTGAATGTCACACCCATAAACAGTGTGAACGTCACACCCGTAAACAGTCTGAACATCACATCCAAAAACAGTCTGAACATCACGCCTAAAAACAGTGTGAACGTCACACACATAAACAGTGAGATCGTCACACCCATGAACAGTGAGAACGACACACCCATAAACAGTGTGAACGTCACACCCATAAACAGTGAGAACGTCACACCCATAAACAGTGTGAATGCCACACCCATAAACAGTGAGACAGTAACACCCATAAAAAGTGAAAAGTCACACCCAAATAGAGTGAGAAGTCACAACCAAAAACAGTATGAACATCACAGCCATAAACAGTGTGAACGTAACACCCAGAAACAGTGTGAATGTCACACCCATAAACAGTGAGAATGTCACACCCATAAACTGGGAGAACATCACACCCATAAACAGTAGGAATGTCACACCCATAAAACAAGCAGAGTGACACACCCATAAACAGTGAGATGGTTAAACCGATAAACATTGAGAATTTCACACCCACAAACAGTGTGAACGTCACACCCATAAACAGTGAGAACATCACACCGATAAACAGTGTGAATGTCACACCCATAAACAGTGAGAAAGTCACACCCATAAACAGTGAGAAGTCACACCCATAAATAGTGAGAAGGCACACCGATAATCAGTGAGAATGTCAGAACCAATAAACAGTGAGAGATCACACTCATAAACAGTGTGAACGTCACCCCCATAAACAGTGAGAACATCACACCCAAAAACAATATGAACATCAAAACCAAAAAAAATGTGAATGTCAAACCCGTGAACAGTGGGAATGTCACACCCATAAACAGTGAGAACATCAGAACACAAAACAGCGAGAAATCACAACCAAAAACAGTATGAACATCACACCCATAAACAGTGTGAACGTCACACCCATAAACAGTGTGAACATCACGTCCAAAAACAGTGAGAATGTCACACCCATAAACAGTATGAACATCACATCCAAAAACAATGAGAACATCACACCCATAAACAGTAGGAACGTCACACCCATAAACTGTGAGGACATCACACCCATAAACAGTGAGAACATCACACCCATAAACAGTGAGAACGTCACACCCATAAACTGTATGAACATCACATCCAAAAACAATGAGAACATCACACCCATAAACAGTAGGAACGTCACACCCATAAACAGTGTGAACGTCACACCCATAAACTATGAGAACATCACACCCATAAACAGTGAGAACATCACACCCATAAACTGTGAGAACATCACACCCATAAACAGTGAGAACATCACACCCATAAACAGTGAGAAAGTCACACCCATAAACAGTGAGAACGTCACACCCATAAACAGTAGGAACGTCACACCCATAAACAGTAGGAACGTCACACCCATAAAACAAGCAGAGTGACACACCCATAAACAGTGAGATGGTTAAACTGATAAACATTGAGAATTTCACACCCACAAACAGTGTGAACGTCACACCCATAAACAGAGAAAACGTCACACCCATTAACAGTGTGAATGTCACACCCATAAACAGTGTGAATGTCACACCCATAAACAGTGTCAACATCGCACCCATAAACAGTGAGAACTACACAACCATAAACAGTGAGAACATCAGAACCAAAAACAGTGAGAAGTCACAACCAAAAACAGTAGGAACGTCACAACCATAAAACAGGGAGAGTGACACACCCATAAAAAGTGAGATGGTTAAACTGATAAACATTGAGAACGTCACAGCCACAAACAGTGTGAACGTCACACCCATAAACATTGTGAATGTCACACCCATAAACAATGTCAACGTCAAACCCAAAAACAGTGCGAACGTCACACCCAAAAACAGTGAGAACATCACACACATAAACAGTGAGAGCGTCACACCCATAAACAGTGTGAATGTCACACCCATTAACTGTCTGAACATCACACCCATAAACAGTGTCAACATCACACCCAAAAACAGTATGAACATCACACCCAAAACAAGTGTGAATGTCACACGCATAAACAGTGAGAACATCACACCCATAAACAGTGAGAACATCAGAACAAAAAACAGTGAGAAGTCACAACCAAAAACAGTGGGAACGTCACACCCATAAACAGTGAGAACGGCAAACCCATAAACAGTGAGAATGTCAAACCCATAAACAGTGTGAACGACACACCCATAAACAGTGAGATGGTTAAATCGATAAACAGTGAGAACGTCACACCCATAAAGAGTGTGTACGTCACATCCATAAACAGTGTGAATGTCACACCCATAAACAGTGTGAACATCACACCCAAAAACAATGTGAACATCATATCCATAAACAGTGAGAATGTCACACCCATAAACAGTGAGAATGTCACACCCATAAACAGTGGGAATGTCACACCCATAAACAGTGAGAACGACACACCCATAAACAGTGAGACGGTTAAACAGATAAACAGTTAGAATGTCACACCCATAAAGAGTGTGAACGTCACACCCATAAACAGTCTGAATGTCACACCCATAAACAGTGTGAACGTCACACCCGTAAACAGTCTGAACATCACATCCAAAAACAGTCTGAACATCACGCCTAAAAACAGTGTGAACGTCACACACATAAACAGTGAGATCGTCACACCCATGAACAGTGAGAACGACACACCCATAAACAGTGTGAATGTCACACCCATAAACAGTGAGAACGTCACACCCTTAAACAGTGTGAATGCCACACCCATAAACAGTGAGACAGTAACACCCATAAAAAGTGAAAAGTCACACCCAAATAGAGTGAGAAGTCACAACCAAAAACAGTATGAACATCACAGCCATAAACAGTGTGAACGTAACACCCAGAAACAGTGTGAATGTCACACCCATAAACAGTGAGAATGTCACACCCATAAACTGGGAGAACATCACACCCATAAACAGTAGGAATGTCACACCCATAAAACAAGCAGAGTGACACACCCATAAACAGTGAGATGGTTAAACCGATAAACATTGAGAATTTCACACCCACAAACAGTGTGAACGTCACACCCATAAACAGTGAGAACATCACACCGATAAACAGTGTGAATGTCACACCCATAAACAGTGAGAAAGTCACACCCATAAACAGTGAGAAGTCACACCCATAAATAGTGAGAAGGCACACCGATAATCAGTGAGAATGTCAGAACCAATAAACAGTGAGAGATCACACTCATAAACAGTGTGAACGTCACCCCCATAAACAGTGAGAACATCACACCCAAAAACAATATGAACATCAAAACCAAAAAAAATGTGAATGTCAAACCCGTGAACAGTGGGAATGTCACACCCATAAACAGTGAGAACATCAGAACACAAAACAGCGAGAAATCACAACCAAAAACAGTATGAACATCACACCCATAAACAGTGTGAACGTCACACCCATAAACAGTGTGAACATCACGTCCAAAAACAGTGAGAATGTCACACCCATAAACAGTATGAACATCACATCCAAAAACAATGAGAACATCACACCCATAAACAGTAGGAACGTCACACCCATAAACTGTGAGGACATCACACCCATAAACAGTGAGAACATCACACCCATAAACAGTGAGAACGTCACACCCATAAACTGTATGAACATCACATCCAAAAACAATGAGAACATCACACCCATAAACAGTAGGAACGTCACACCCATAAACAGTGTGAACGTCACACCCATAAACTATGAGAACATCACACCCATAAACAGTGAGAACATCACACCCATAAACTGTGAGAACATCACACCCATAAACAGTGAGAACATCACACCCATAAACAGTGAGAAAGTCACACCCATAAACAGTGAGAACGTCACACCCATAAACAGTAGGAACGTCACACCCATAAACAGTAGGAACGTCACACCCATAAAACAAGCAGAGTGACACACCCATAAACAGTGAGATGGTTAAACTGATAAACATTGAGAATTTCACACCCACAAACAGTGTGAACGTCACACCCATAAACAGAGAAAACGTCACACCCATTAACAGTGTGAATGTCACACCCATAAACAGTGTGAATGTCACACCCATAAACAGTGTCAACATCGCACCCATAAACAGTGAGAACTACACAACCATAAACAGTGAGAACATCAGAACCAAAAACAGTGAGAAGTCACAACCAAAAACAGTAGGAACGTCACAACCATAAAACAGGGAGAGTGACACACCCATAAAAAGTGAGATGGTTAAACTGATAAACATTGAGAACGTCACAGCCACAAACAGTGTGAACGTCACACCCATAAACATTGTGAATGTCACACCCATAAACAATGTCAACGTCAAACCCAAAAACAGTGCGAACGTCACACCCAAAAACAGTGAGAACATCACACACATAAACAGTGAGAGCGTCACACCCATAAACAGTGTGAATGTCACACCCATTAACTGTCTGAACATCACACCCATAAACAGTGTCAACATCACACCCAAAAACAGTATGAACATCACACCCAAAACAAGTGTGAATGTCACACGCATAAACAGTGAGAACATCACACCCATAAACAGTGAGAACATCAGAACAAAAAACAGTGAGAAGTCACAACCAAAAACAGTGGGAACGTCACACCCATAAACAGTGAGAACGGCAAACCCATAAACAGTGAGAATGTCAAACCCATAAACAGTGTGAACGACACACCCATAAACAGTGAGATGGTTAAATCGATAAACAGTGAGAACGTCACACCCATAAAGAGTGTGTACGTCACATCCATAAACAGTGTGAATGTCACACCCATAAACAGTGTGAACATCACACCCAAAAACAATGTGAACATCATATCCATAAACAGTGAGAATGTCACACCCATAAACAGTGAGAATGTCACACCCATAAACAGTGGGAATGTCACACCCATAAACAGTGAGAACGACACACCCATAAACAGTGAGACGGTTAAACAGATAAACAGTTAGAATGTCACACCCATAAAGAGTGTGAACGTCACACCCATAAACAGTCTGAATGTCACACCCATAAACAGTGTGAACGTCACACCCGTAAACAGTCTGAACATCACATCCAAAAACAGTCTGAACATCACGCCTAAAAACAGTGTGAACGTCACACACATAAACAGTGAGATCGTCACACCCATGAACAGTGAGAACGACACACCCATAAACAGTGTGAATGTCACACCCATAAACAGTGAGAACGTCACACCCTTAAACAGTGTGAATGCCACACCCATAAACAGTGAGACAGTAACACCCATAAAAAGTGAAAAGTCACACCCAAATAGAGTGAGAAGTCACAACCAAAAACAGTATGAACATCACAGCCATAAACAGTGTGAACGTAACACCCAGAAACAGTGTGAATGTCACACCCATAAACAGTGAGAATGTCACACCCATAAACTGGGAGAACATCACACCCATAAACAGTAGGAATGTCACACCCATAAAACAAGCAGAGTGACACACCCATAAACAGTGAGATGGTTAAACCGATAAACATTGAGAATTTCACACCCACAAACAGTGTGAACGTCACACCCATAAACAGTGAGAACATCACACCGATAAACAGTGTGAATGTCACACCCATAAACAGTGAGAAAGTCACACCCATAAACAGTGAGAAGTCACACCCATAAATAGTGAGAAGGCACACCGATAATCAGTGAGAATGTCAGAACCAATAAACAGTGAGAGATCACACTCATAAACAGTGTGAACGTCACCCCCATAAACAGTGAGAACATCACACCCAAAAACAATATGAACATCAAAACCAAAAAAAATGTGAATGTCAAACCCGTGAACAGTGGGAATGTCACACCCATAAACAGTGAGAACATCAGAACACAAAACAGCGAGAAATCACAACCAAAAACAGTATGAACATCACACCCATAAACAGTGTGAACGTCACACCCATAAACAGTGTGAACATCACGTCCAAAAACAGTGAGAATGTCACACCCATAAACAGTATGAACATCACATCCAAAAACAATGAGAACATCACACCCATAAACAGTAGGAACGTCACACCCATAAACTGTGAGAACATCACACCCATAAACAGTGAGAACATCACACCCATAAACAGTGAGAACGTCACACCCATAAACTGTATGAACATCACATCCAAAAACAATGAGAACATCACACCCATAAACAGTAGGAACGTCACACCCATAAACAGTGTGAACGTCACACCCATAAACTGTGAGAACATCACACCCATAAACAGTGAGAACATCACACCCATAAACTGTGAGAACATCACACCCATAAACAGTGAGAACATCACACCCATAAACAGTGAGAAAGTCACACCCATAAACAGTGAGAACGTCACACCCATAAACAGTAGGAACGTCACACCCATAAACAGTAGGAACGTCACACCCATAAAACAAGTAGAGTGACACACCCATAAACAGTGAGATGGTTAAACTGATAAACATTGAGAACGTCACAGCCACAAACAGTGTGAACATCACACCCATAAACATTGTGAATGTCACACCCATAAACAATGTCAACGTCAAACCCAAAAACAGTGCGAACGTCACACCCAAAAACAGTGAGAACATCACACACATAAACAGTGAGAGCGTCACACCCATAAACAGTGTGAATGTCACACCCATTAACTGTCTGAACATCACACCCATAAACAGTGTCAACATCACACCCAAAAACAGTATGAACATCACACCCAAAACAAGTGTGAATGTCACACGCATAAACAGTGAGAACATCACACCCATAAACAGTGAGAACATCAGAACAAAAAACAGTGAGAAGTCACAACCAAAAACAGTGGGAACGTCACACCCATAAACAGTGAGAACGGCAAACCCATAAACAGTGAGAATGTCAAACCCATTAACAGTGTGAACGACACACCCATAAACAGTGAGATGGTTAAATCGATAAACAGTGAGAACGTCACACCCATAAAGAGTGTGTACGTCACATC
This sequence comes from Isurus oxyrinchus, assembly GCA_026770705.1. NCBI lineage: Eukaryota > Metazoa > Chordata > Chondrichthyes > Lamniformes > Lamnidae > Isurus > Isurus oxyrinchus. The sequence goes on from JANJGN010000683.1 coordinate 232,555, forward strand.
CATAAACAGTGTGAATGTCACACCCATAAACAGTGTGAACATCACACCCAAAAACAGTGTGAACATCACATCCAAAAACAGTGTGAATGTCACACCCAAAAACAGTGAGACAGTTAAACAGATAAACAGTGAGAATGTCACACCCAAAAACAGTATGAACATCACACCCAAAACAAGTGTGAATGTCACACGCATAAACAGTGAGAACATCACACCCATAAACAGTGAGAACATCAGAACCAAAAACAGTGAGAAGTCACAACCAAAAAAAGTGGGAACGTCACACCCATAAACAGTGAGAACTGAAAACCCATAAACAGTGAGAACGTCACACCCATAAAGAGTGTTTACGTCACACCCATAAACAGTGTGAACATCACACCCAAAAACAATGTGAACATCACACCCAAAAACAGTGTGAACATCACATCCAAAAACAGTGTGAAAGTCACACACATAAAGAGTGAGAACGTCACACCCATAAACAGTGAGAACGACACACCCATAAACAGTGAGAATGTCACACCCATAAACAGTGAGAATGTCACACCCATAAACAGTGAGAATGTCACACCCATAAACAGTGAGAACGACACACCCATAAACAGTGAGACGGTTAAACAGATAAACAGTTAGAATGTCACACCCATAAAGAGTGTGAACGTCACACCCATAAACAGTCTGAATGTCACACCCATAAACAGTGTGAACGTCACACCCGTAAACAGTCTGAACATCACATCCATAAACAGTCTGAACATCACGCCTAAAAACAGTGTGAACGTCACACACATAAACAGTGAGATCGTCACACCCATGAACAGTGAGAACGACACACCCATAAACAATGTGAACGTCACACCCATAAACAGTGAGAACGTCACACCCATAAACAGTGTGAATGCCACACCCATAAACAGTGAGACGGTGAAACCGATAAACAGTGAGAACGTCACACCCATAAAGAGTGTGAATGTCGCACCCATAAACAGTGTGAACGTTACTCCCTAAAACAGTGTGAACGTCACACCCAAACACAGTGTGAACATCAGACGCAAAAACAGTGTGAACGTCACACACATAAACAGTGAGAACGTCACACCCATAAACAGTGTGAACATCACATCCATAAACAGTATGAACATCACACCCATAAACAGTGAGAATGCCACACCGATAAACAGTGAGAAAGTCACACCATAAGCAATGAGAAGTCACACCCATAAATAGTGAGAAGGCACACCGATAATCAGTGAGAATGTCAGAACCAATAAACAGTGAGAGGTCAACTCATAAACAGCGTGAACGTCACCCCCATAAACAGTGAGAACGTCACACTCAAAAACAATATGAACATCAAAACCAAAAAAAAATGTGAATGTCACACCCATAATCAGTTTGAAGTCACACACATAAAGAGTGTGAACGTCACACCCATAAACAGGGAGAATGTCACACCCATAAACAGTGAGAACATCTCAACCAATAACAGTGAGAAGTCACAACCAAAAACAGTGTGAACGTCACACCCATAAACAGTGTGAATGACACTCCCATAAACAGTGAGAATGTCACACCCATAAACAGTGAGAAAGTCACACCCATAAATAGTGAGAAGGCACACCGATAATCTGTGAGAATGTCAGAACCAATACACAGTGAGAGGTCACACTCATAAACCGTGTGAACGTCACACCCATAAACAGTATGAACATCACACCCATAAACAGTGTGAATGCCACACCCATAAACAGTGAGAAAGTCACACCCATAAACAGTGAGAAGGCACACCGATAATCTGTGAGAATGTCAGAACCAATACACAGTGAGAGGTCACACTCATAAACAGTGTGAACATCACACCCATTAACAGTGAGAACGTCACACACATAAACAGTGTGAACGTCACACCCATAAACTGGGAGAACATCACACCCATAAACAGTGTGAACGTCACACCCATAAACAGTGTGAATGTCACACCCATAAACTGGGAGAACATCACACCCATAAACAGTGTGAACGTCACACCCATAAACAGTGTGAATGTCACACCCATAAACTGGGAGAACATCACACCCATAAACAGTGTGAACGTCACACCCATAAACAGTGTGAATGTCACACCCATAAACTGTGAGAATGTCACACCCATAAACTGTGTGAACGTCACACCCATAAACAGTGTGAATGTCACACCCATAAACAGTGTGAATGTCACACCCATAAACTGTGAGAATGTCACACCCATAAACAGTGTGAACGTCACACCCAAAAACTGTGTGAACATCACACCCTAAAACAGTGTGAACATCAAACCCAAAAACAGTGTGAACGTCACACACATAAACAGTGAGAACGTCACACCAATAAACAATGTGAATGCCACACCCATAAACATTGAGAAAGTCACACCCATAAACAGTGAGATGGCTCACCGATAATCAGTGAGAATGTCAGAACCTATAAACAGTGAGAGGTCAACTCATAAACAGCGTGAACGTCACCCCCATAAACAGTGAGAACGTCACACTCAAAAACAATATGAACATCAAAACCAAAATAAATGTGAATGTCAAACCCATAAACAGTGGGAATGTCACACCCACAAACAGTGTGAACATCACACCCATAAACAGTGTGAATGCCACACCCACAAACAGTGAGAAAGTCACACCCATAAACAGTGAGAAGTCACACCCATAAATAGTGAGAAGGCACACCGATAATCTGTGAGAATGTCAGAACCAATACACAGTGAGAGGTCACACTCATAAACAGTGTGAACGTCACACCCATAAACAGTGAGAACGTCACATCGATAAACAGTGAGAATTTCACACCCATAAAGAGTGTGAACATCACACCCATAAACACTGAGAATGTCACACCCATAAACAGTGTGAACATCACACCCATTAACAGTCTGAATGTCACACCCATAAACAGTGTCAACATCGCACTCATAAGCAGTGAGAACGTCACACCAATAAACAGTGAGAATGTCACACCCATAAACAGTGAGAACGTCACACCCATAAAACAAGCAGAGTGACACACCCATAAACAGTGAGATGGTTACACCGATAAACATTGAGAATTTCACACCCACAAACAGCGTGAACGTCACACCCATAAACAGTGAGAACGTCACACCCATAAACAGTGTGAACATCACACCCATTAACAGTCTGAATGTCACACCCATAAACAGTGTCAACATCGCACTCATAAGCAGTGAGAACGTCACACCAATAAACAGTGAGAATGTCACACCCATAAACAGTGAGAACATCACTCCCATAAACTGGGAGAACGTCACACCCATAAACAGTGAGAACGTCACACCCATAAACAGTGAGAACATCACACCCATAAAAAGTGAGAACGTCACACCCATAAACAGTGAGAACGTCACACACGTAAACAGTGAGAACGTCACACCCATTAACAGTCTGAACATCACACCCATAAACAGTGTCAACATCACACCCAAAAACAGTATGAACATCACACCCAAAAAAAGTGTGAATGTCACACCCATAAACAGTGAGAACATCACACCCATAAACAGTGAGAACATCAGAACCAAAAACAGTGAGAAATCACAACCAAAAACAGTGGGAACGTCACACCCATAAGCAGTGAGAACTTCAAACCCATAAACAGTGAGATCGTCAGACCCATAAACAGTGTGAATGTCACAACCATAAACAGTGTGAACATCACACCCAAAAACAGTGTGAACATCACATCCAAAAACAATGTGAACGTCACACACATAAACAGCGAGACGGTTAAACAGATAAACAGTGAGAACGTCACACCCATAAAGAGTGTGAACGCCACACCCATAAACAGTGTGAATGTCACACCCATAAACAGTGAGAATGACACACCCGTAAACAGTCTGAACATCACATCCAAAAACAGTCTGAACATCACACACATAAACAGTGAGACCGTCACACCCATAAACAGTGAGAACGACACACCCATAAACAGTGTGAATGTCAAACCCATAAACAGTGAGAAGTCACACCCATAAATAGTGAGAAGGCACAACGATAATCAGTGAGAATGTCAGAACCAATAAACAGTGTGAACATCACACCCAAAAAAAATGTGAATGTCAAACCCATAAACAGTGAGAAGTCACAACCAAAAACAGTTGGAACGTCACACCCATAAACAGTGAGAACATCACACCCATAAACAGTGAGAATGTCACACCCATAAACAGTGTGAATGTCACACCCATAAATATTGTGAATGATACACCCATAAACAGTGAGACGGTTCAACCGATAAATAGTGAGAATGTCACACCCATAAACAGTGAGAACGCCACACCCATAAACAGTGAGAACGTCACACCCATAAACAGTGTGAATGTCACACCCATAAACAGTGAGAACATCACATCCACAAAAAGTGAGAACGTCAAACCCATAAACAGTGAGAACGTCAAACCCATAAAGAGTGTGAACGTCACACCCATAAACAGTGTGAATGTCACACCCATATATAGTGTGAACGGCACACCCATAAACAGTGTGAACATCGCACCAATAAAGAGCGTGAACATCAAACTCATAAATAGTGTGATGGTCACACCCAAGAACAGTGTGAATGTCACACCAATAAATAATGTGAACATCACACCCATAAACAGTGTGAACGTCACAACATTAAGCAGTGTGAACGTCACACCCATAAACAGTCTGAATGTCACACCCATAAACAATGTGAATGTTACACCCATAAACAGTGAGAACGTCACAACCATATACAGTGTGAACAACAACCCCATAAACAGTGTGAACATCAAACCCATAAAGAGTGTGAACATCAAACTCATAAATAGTGTGAATGTCACACCCATAAACAGTGTGAACATCAATCCGATCAACAGTGTGAACGTCACAACATTAAGCAGTGTGAATGTCACACCCATAAACAGTGTGAATATCACACCAATAAACAATGTGAACATCAAACCCATAAACAGTGTGAAAATCACACCCATTAACAGTGAAAACATCATGCCATTAAACAGAGAGAAATTCACATCTGTAAAAAGTAATGTCCCAACCAAAAGCACAGAGAGCTTCATGCCCATAAATAGTGTGAATGTCACACCCATTCATAGTGTGAACATCACACCCATAAAGAGTGTGAACATCAAACTCATAAATAGTGTGAATGTCACACCCATAAACAGTGTGAATGTCACACCCATAAACAGTGTGAACGTCACACTCATAAACAGTGAGAATGTCACACCCATAAACAGTGTGCACATCAAACCAATCAACAGTGTGAACGTCACAACATTAAGCAGTGTGAACGTCACACCCATAAAGAGTGCGAACATCAATCCCATAAACAGAGTGAACATCACACCCATAAACAGTGTGAACATCACAACATTAAGCCGTGTGAACATCACACCCATAAACTGTGTGAACGTCACACCCATCGGCAGTGTGAACGTCACACGCATAAAGTATGTGAACAACAACTCCATAAACAGTGTGAATGACACACCCAGAAACAGTGAGAATGTCACTCCTATAAACAGTGTGAACTTCACACCCATAACAGTGTGAACAGCATACCATAAAACAGTGAGAACATCAAATCCATAAATGGTGTGTACGTCACACCCATATAGAGTGTGAACATCAACCCCATAAAAAGTGTAAACGTCACACCCATAAAGAGTGTAAACATCAAACTAATAAATAATGTGAACGTCACACGCATAAACGGTGTGAATGTCACACCCATTAACAGTGAGAACATCACAACCATAAATAGTGTGAACATCACACCCATCAGCAGTGTGAACGTCACACCCATAAAGTGTGTGAACAACAACTCCATAAACAGTGTGAATGACACACCCATAAATAGTGTAAACATCAAACTCATAAATAGTGTGAACGACACACCCATAAACAGTGTGAATGTCACACCAATAAACAGTGTGAACATCAAACAACTCAACAGTGTGAACATCAACCCTATAAACAGTGTGAACATCAAACTCATATAGAGTGTGAACATCAAACTCATAAATAGTGTGAATGTCACACCCATAAACAGTGTGAACGTCACACTCATAAACAGTGTGAATGACACACCCATAAACAGTGTGAACATCAATCCCATAAACAGTGTGAATGTCACACCCATAAACAGTGTTTACGTCGAACCCATAAAGAGTGTGAACGTCACACCCATAAACAGTGTGAACATCACACCCTTAAACAGTGTGAACGTCACAACATTAAGCCGTGTGAACATCACACCCAGAAACAGTGTGAACATCACACCCATAAAGTTTGTGAACAACAACTCCATAAACAGTGTGAATGATACACCCTTAACACTGCGAACAGCATACCATAAAACAGTGAAACATCACACCCATAAACAGTGAGAACATCACACCCATAAATAGTGTGAACTTGACATCCATAAATAGTGTGAACGTCACACCCATATAGAGTGTGAACATCAACCCCATAAAGAGTGTGAACACAGCCCCATAAACAGTGTGAATGTCACACCCATAAACAGTGTGAACGTCACACTCATAAACAGTGTGAATGTCACACCAATAAACAGTGTGAACATCAACCCCAGAAACAGTGTGAATGTCACACCCATAAACGCTGTGAACATCGAACCTATAAAGAGTGTGAACGTCACACCCATAAACAGTGTGAACGTCACACCCTTAAACAGTGTGAACATCACACCCATAAACAGTGTGAACGTCACAACATTAAGGCGTGTGAACATCACACCCAGAAACAGTGTGAACGTCACACTCATAAACAGTGTGAATGTCACACCCATAAACAGTGTGAATGAAACACCTATAAACAGTGTGCACATCAAACTGATCAACAGTGTGAACGTCACAACATTAAGCAGTGTGAACGTCACACCCATAAACAGTGTGAACATCTAATCCATAAAGAGTGTGAACATCAACCCCATAAACAGTGAAAACATCACGCCATTAAACAGTGAGAAATTCACATTTGTAAAAAGTAATGTCACAACCAAAAAAATAGCGAACCTCTTGCCCATAAACATAGAGAACGTCACAGCAATAAATAGTCTGAACGTCACACCCATAAACAGTGTGAATATCACACCAATACACAATGTGAACATCAAACCAATAAACAGTGTGAACGTAACAACCTTAAGCAGTGTGAACGTCACACCCATAAACAGTGTGAACATCAACCCCATAAACAGTGTGAACGTCACACCCATAAACAGTGAGAACGTCACACTCATAAACAGTGTGAACGTCACACCCTTAAACAGTGTGAACACCACACCCATAAAGAGTGCGAACATCAATCCCATAAACAGAGTGAACATCACACCCATAAACAGTGTGAACATCACAACATTAAGCCGTGTGAACATCACACCCAGAAACAGTGTGAACGTCACACTCATCGGCAGTGTGAACGTCACACGCATAAAGTATGTGAACAACAACTCCATAAACAGTGTGAATGACACACCCAGAAACAGTGAGAATGTCACACCCATAAACAGTGTGAATGTCACTCCCATAAACAGTGTGAACTTCACACCCATAACAGTGTGAACAGCATACCATAAAACAGTGAGAACATCAGATCCATAAACGGTGTGTACGTCACACCCATATCGAGTGTGAACATCAACCCCATAAAAAGTGTGAACGTCACACCCATAAAGAGTGTAAACATCAAACTAATAAATAATGTGAATGTCACACGCATAAACAGTGTGAATGTCACACCCATTAACAGTGAGAACATCACACCCATAAATAGTTTGAACGTCACACCCATCAGCAGTGTGAACGTCACACCCATAAAGTGTGTGAACAACAACTCCATAAACGGTGTGAATGACACACCCATAAATAGTGTAAACATCAAACTCATAAATAGTGTGAACGACACACCCATAAACAGTGTGAACATCAACCCCATAAACAGTGTGAACATCAAACTCATATAGAGTGTGAACATCAAACTCATAAATAGTGTGAATGTCACACCCATAAACAGTGTGAACGTCACACTCATAAACAGTGTGAATGACACACCCATAAACAGTGTGAACATCAACCCCATAAACAGTGTGAATGTCACACCCATAAACAGTGTTTACATCGAACCCATAAAGAGTGTGAACGTCACATCCATAAACAGTGTGAACGTCACACCCTTAAACAGTGTGAACACCACACCCATAAAGAGTGCGAACATCAACCCCATAAACAGTGTGAACATCACACCCATAAACAGTGTGAACATCACAACATTAAGCCGTGTGAACGTCACACCCAGAAACAGTGTGAACGTCACACCCATAAGCAGTGTGAATGTCACACCCATAAAGTTTGTGAACAACAACTCCATAAACAGTGTGAATGACACACTCAGAAACAGTGAGAATGTCACACCCATAAACAGTGTGAATGTCACACCCATAACAGTGTGAACAGCATACCATGAAACAGTGAAACATCACACCCATAAACAGTGTGAAAGTCACACCCATAAAGAGTGTAAACATCAAACTCATAAATAGTATGAACATCACACCCACAAACAGTGTGAATGTCACACCCATAAACAGTGAGAACATCACGCCCATAAATAGTGTGAACGTCACACCCATTAATAGTGTGAACATCACACCCATAAATAGTGTGAATGTCACAGCCATAAACAGTGTGAACGTCACACTCATAAACAGTGTGAATGTCACACGCATAAACAGTGTGAACATCACCCCATAAACAGTGTGAATGTCACACCCATAAATAGTGTGAATGTCAAACCATAAAGAGTGTGAACATCAACCCCATAAACAGTGTGAACGTCATACCCATATACAGCGTGAACATCAAACTTATCAACAGTGTGAACGACACAACGTTAAGCAGTGTGAAGGTCACCCCCATAAACAGTGTGAACGTCACACTCATAAAGAGTGTGAACACCAACCCCATAAACAGTGTGAATGTCACACCCATAAACAGTGTGAACGTCAAACGCATAAAGAGTGTGAACATCAACCCCATAAACTGTGTGAACATCACACCCATAAACAGTGTGAATGAAACACATATAAACAGTGTGAACATCAAACCGATCAACAGTGTGAACGTCACAACATGAAGCAGTGTGAATGTCACAGCCATAAACAGTGTGAACATCACAGTCATAAACAGTGTGAATGTCACACTCATAAACAGTGAGAACATCAAACCCATAAACAGTGTGAATGTCACAGCCATAAACAGTGTGAACGTCAAAACCATAAATAGCGTGAACATCAAACTGATCAACAGTGTGAACGTCACAATGTTAAGCAGTGCGAACATCACACCCATAAACAGTGTGAACGTCACACCCATAAACAGTGTGAACATCAAACTGATCAACAGTGTGAACCTCACAACATTAAGCTCTGTGAACGTCACACCCATAAATACTGTGAATGTCACACCCACAAAGAGTGTGAACATCAACCCCATAAAAAGTGTGAATGTCACACCCATAAACAGTGTGAACGTCAAACCCACAAAGAGTGTGAACATCAACCCCATAAACATTGTGAACGGCACACCCATAAACGTGTGAATGATACACCCATAAACAGTGTGAATGAAACACACATAAACATTGTGAACATCAAACCGATCAACAGTTTGAACGTCACAACATTAAGCAGTGTGAACGTCACACCCATAAACAGTGTGAACATCAAATCCATAAAGAGTGTGAACATCAACCCCATAAACAGTGAAAACATCACGCCATTAAACAGAGAGAAATTCACTTCTGTAAAAAGTAATGTCACAACCAAAAACACAGAGAACCTCATGCCCATAAATAGTGTGAACTTCACACCCATTAATAGTGTGAACATCACACCCATAAATAGTATGAATGTCACAGCCATAAACAGTGTGAACATCACACTCATAAACAATGTGAATGTCACACCCATAAACAGTGTGAACATCAATCCGATCAACAGTGTGAATGTCACACCCATAAACAGTGTGAAAATCACACCCATTAACAGTGAAAACATCACGCCATTAAACAGAGAGAAATTCACATCTGTAAAAAGTGATGTCCCAACCAAAAACACAGAGAGCCTCATGCCCATAAATAGTGTGAATGTCACACCCATTCATAGTGTGAACATCACACTCATAAACAATGTGAATGTCACAACCATAAACAGTGTGAACATCAAACCCATAAAGAGTGTGAACATCAAACTCATAAATAGTGTGAATGTCACACGCATAAACAGTGTGAATGTCACACCCATAAACAGTGAGAATGCCACACCCATAAACAGTGTGAACGTCACACTCATAAACAGTGTGAACGTCACACTCATAAACAGTGAGAATGTCACACCCATAAACAGTGGCAACATCAAACCGATCAACAGTGTGAACGTCACAACATTAAGCAGTGTGAATGTCACACCCATAAACAGTGTGAACATCTAATCCATAAAGAGTGTGAACATCAACCCCATAAACAGTGAAAACATCATGCCATTTAACAGTGAGAAATTCACATTTGTAAAAAGTAATGTCACAACCAAAAAAATAGCGAACCTCTTGCCCATAAACAGTGTGAACGTCACACCCATAAACAGTGTGAATATCACACCAATACACAATGTGAACATCAAACCAATAAACAGTGTGAACGTAACAACCTTAAGCAGTGTGAACGTCACACCCATAAACAGTGTGAACATCAACCCCATAAACAGTGTGAACATCACACCCATAAACAGTGTGAACATCAACCCCATAAACAGTGTGAACGTCACACCCATAAACAGTGTGAACGTCACACCCTTAAACAGTGTGAACACCACACCCATAAAGAGTGCGAACATCAATCCCATAAACAGAGTGAACATCACACCCATAAACAGTGTGAACATCACACCCATAAACTGTGTGAACGTCACACCCATCGGCAGTGTGAACGTCACACGCATAAAGTATGTGAACAACAACTCCATAAACAGTGTGAATGACACACCCAGAAACAGTGAGAATGTCACTCCCATAAACAGTGTGAACTTCACACCCATAACAGTGTGAACAGCATACCATAAAACAGTGAGAACATCAGATCCATAAACGGTGTGTACGTCACACCCATATAGAGTGTGAACATCAACCCCATAAAAAGTGTGAACGTCACACCCATAAAGAGTGTAAACATCAAACTAATAAATAATGTGAACGTCCCACGCATAAACAGTGTGAATGTCACACCCATTAACAGTGAGAACATCACACCCATAAATAGTGTGAACTTGACATCCATAAATAGTGTGAACGTCACACCCATATAGAGTGTGAACAGCAACCCCATAGAGTGTGAACATCAACCCCAAAAACAGTGTGAATGTCACACCCATAAAGAGTGTGAACACAACCCCATAAACATTGTGAATGTCACACCCATAAACAGTGAGAATGCCACACCCATAAACAGTGTGAACGTCACACTCATAAACAGTGAGAATGTCACACCCATAAACAGTGGCAACATCAAACCGATCAACAGTGTGAACGTCACAACATTAAGCAGTGTGAATGTCACACCCATAAACAGTGTGAACATCTAATCCATAAAGAGTGTGAACATCAACCCCATAAACAGTGAAAACATCATGCCATTTAACAGTGAGAAATTCACATTTGTAAAAAGTAATGTCACAACCAAAAAAATAGCGAACCTCTTGCCCATAAACAGTGTGAACGTCACACCCATAAACAGTGTGAATATCACACCAATACACAATGTGAACATCAAACCAATAAACAGTGTGAACGTAACAACCTTAAGCAGTGTGAACGTCACACCCATAAACAGTGTGAACATCAACCCCATAAACAGTGTGAACATCACACCCATAAACAGTGTGAACATCAACCCCATAAACAGTGTGAACGTCACACCCATAAACAGTGTGAACGTCACACCCTTAAACAGTGTGAACACCACACCCATAAAGAGTGCGAACATCAATCCCATAAACAGAGTGAACATCACAACATTAAGCCGTGTGAACATCACACCCATAAACTGTGTGAACGTCACACCCATCGGCAGTGTGAACGTCACACGCATAAAGTATGTGAACAACAACTCCATAAACAGTGTGAATGACACACCCAGAAACAGTGAGAATGTCACTCCCATAAACAGTGTGAACTTCACACCCATAACAGTGTGAACAGCATACCATAAAACAGTGAGAACATCAGATCCATAAACGGTGTGTACGTCACACCCATATAGAGTGTGAACATCAACCCCATAAAAAGTGTGAACGTCACACCCATAAAGAGTGTAAACATCAAACTAATAAATAATGTGAACGTCACACGCATAAACAGTGTGAATGTCACACCCATTAACAGTGAGAACATCACACCCATAAATAGTGTGAACTTGACATCCATAAATAGTGTGAACGTCACACCCATATAGAGTGTGAACATCAACCCCATAGAGTGTGAACATCAACCCCAAAAACAGTGTGAATGTCACACCCATAAAGAGTGTGAACACAACCCCATAAACATTGTGAATGTCACACCCATAAACAGTGTGAACGTCACACTCATAAACAGTGTGAATGTCACACCTATAAACAGTGTGAACATCAACCCCAGAAACAGTGTGAATGTCACACCCATAAACACTGTGAACGTTGAACCTATAAAGAGTGTGAACGTCACACCCATAAACAGTGTGAACGTCACACTCATAAACAGTGAGAATGTCACACCCATAAACAGTGTGCACATCAAACCGATCAACAGTGTGAACGTCACAATGTTAAGCAGTGTGAACGTCACACCCATAAACAGTGTGAACAACAAATCCATAAAGAGTGTGAACATCAACCCCATAAACAGTGAAAACATCACGCCATTAAACAGTGAGAAATTCACATTTGTAAAAAGTAATGTCACAACCAAAAAAATAGCGAACCTCTTGCCCATAAACATAGAGAACGTCACAGCAATAAATAGTCTGAACGTCACACCCATAAACAGAGTGAATATCACACCAATACACAATGTGAACATCAAACCAATAAACAGTGTGAACGTAACAACCTTAAGCAGTGTGAACGTCACACCCATAAACAGTGTGAACATCAACCCCATAAACAGTGTGAACGTCACACCCATAAACAGTGTGAACGTCACACCCTTAAACAGTGTGAACACCACACCCATAAAGAGTGCGAACATCAATCCCATAAACAGAGTGAACATCACACCCATAAACAGTGTGAACATCACAACATTAAGCCGTGTGAACATCACACCCATAAACTGTGTGAACGTCACACCCATCGGCAGTGTGAACGTCACACGCATAAAGTATGTGAACAACAACTCCATAAACAGTGTGAATGACACACCCAGAAACAGTGAGAATGTCGATCCCATAAACAGTGTGAACTTCACACCCATAACAGTGTGAACAGCATACCATAAAACAGTGAGAACATCAGATCCATAAACAGTGTGAACATCACACCCATAAATAGTGTGAACTTGACATCCATAAATAGTGTGAACGTCACACCCATATAGAGTGTGAACATCAACCCCATAAAGAGTGTGAACACAACCCCATAAACAGTGTGAATGACACACCCAGAAACAGCGAGAATGTCACACCCAGAAACAGTGTGAATGTCACACCCATAACAGTGTGAACAGCATACCATAAAACAGTGAGAACATCACACCCATAAAGAGTGTAAACATCAAACTAATAAATAATGTGAACGTCACACGCATAAACAGTGTGAATGTCACACCCATTAACAGTGAGAACATCACACCCATAAATAGTGTGAACGTCACACCCATCAGCAGTGTGAACGTCACACCCATAAAGTGTGTGAACAACAACTCCATAAACAGTGTGAATGACACACCCATAAATAGTGTAAACATCAAACTCATATAGAGTGTGAACGACACACCCATAAACAGTGTGAATGTCACACCAATAAACAGTGTGAACATCAAACAACTCAACAGTGTGAACATCAACCCCATAAACAGTGTGAACATCAAACTCATATAGAGTGTGAACATCAAACTCATAAATAGTGTGAATGTCACACCCATAAACAGTGTGAACGTCACACTCATAAACAGTGTGAATGACACACCCATAAACAGTGTGAACGTCACACTCATAAACAGTGTGAATGTCACACCCATAAACAGTGTGAACATCAACCCCATAAACAGTGTGAATGTCACACCCATAAACAGTGTTTATGTCGAACCCATAAACAGTGTGAACATCACACCCTTAAACAGTGTGAACATCACACCCATAAACAGTGTGAACGTCACAACATTAAGCCGTGTGAACATCACACCCAGAAACAGTGAGAATGTCATACCCATAAACAGTTTGAATGTCACACCCATAACAGTGTGAACATCACACCCATAAAGAGTGTAAACATCAAACTCATAAATAGTGTGAACGTCACACCCACAAACAGTGTGAATGTCATACCCATAAACAGTGTGAACGTCACACTCATAAACAGTGTGAGCATCAATCCCATAAACAGTGTGAACATCAATCCCAAAAACAGTGTGAATGTCACACCCATAAACAGTGTGAAGGTCAAACCCGTAAAAAGTGTGAACATCAAACCGATCAACAGTGTGAACATCACAATGTTAAGCAGTGTGAACGTCACACCCATAAAGAGTGCAAACATCAAACTCATAAATAGTGTGAATGTTACACCCACAAACAGTGTGAAGAACATACCATAAAACAGTGAGAACATCACACCCATAAACAGTGTGAACGTCACACCCATAAAGAGTGCAAACATCAAACTCATAAATAGTGTGAATGTCACACCCACAAACAGTGTGAATGTCACATCCCTAAACAGTGAGAACATCATACCCATAAATAGTGTGACATTGACACCCATAAACAGTGTGAACGTCACACCCATATAGAGTGTGAACATCAACCCCATAAACAGTGTGAATGTCACACCCATAAAGAGTGTGAACAACAACCCCATAAACAGTGTGAATGTCACACCCATAAACAGTGTGAACAACAACCCCATAAACAGTGTGAACATCACCCCCATAAACAGTGAAAACATCACGCCATTAAACAGGGGGAAATTCACATCTGTAAAATGTAATGTCACAACCAAAAACAGAGAGAACCTCATGCCCATAAATAGCGTGAACATCACACCCATAGACAGCGTGAATGCCACAGTCATAGAGTGTGAACATCAAACTCATAAATAGCGTGAATGTCACACACATAAACAGTGAGAATGTCACACACATAAACAGTGTGAATGTCACACCCATAAACAGTGTGAACATCACACCCATAAACAGTGTGAACATCACACCCATAAATAGTGTGAACGTCACAGCCATAAAGAGTGTGAACATCAAACTCATAAATAGTGTGAAGGTCACACCCATAAACAGTGTGATCCTCAACCGGTAAACAGTGAGAACTTCATATCAAAAACAGTGAGAACTTCACACCCATAAACAGTGACAACTTCGCACCCATAAACAGTGTGAATGTCACGCCCATAAACAGTGTGAATGTCACGCCCATAAACAGTGTGAATGTCACGCCCATAAACAGTGTGAATGTCACACCCATAAACAGTGTGAACATCACACCCAAAACAGTGAGAACTTCACACCCATAAACAGTGAGAACTTCACACCATTAAACACTGAAAATGTCGCACCCATAAACAGTGAGAATGACATCCCCATAAACAGTGTGAACATCAAACCCATGTCAGACCCATAAATATTGGGAAAGTCACATCCATAAACAGTGAGATCGTCACACACACAAAGGGTGTGAATGTCACAATGTTAAACAGTGAGAATGTCAGACTCATAAATAATGGGAACATCACACCCATAAACAGCGAGAACATCACAGACATAGAGTGTGAACGTTACAATGTTAAACAGTGAGAATGACACACCCATGAACAGTGATTACGTCACAGTCATAAACGGTGAGAACATCACATCAATAATCAGTGAGAATGTCACAGCCATAAACAGTCTGAACGACACCGCGTTAAACAGTGATTATGTCACACCCATAAACAGTGAGTACATCAATCCCATAGACAGTGAGAAATCACACCCATAAACAGCGTGAACGTCACATCGTTTAATAGTTAGAATATCACAGCCATAAACAGTGAGAACATTATGCTGTTAAATAGTTAGAATGTCACACCCAAAAACAGTGAGAACTTCAAACCCAAATCAGTGAGAACTTCACACCCAAAAACAGTGATAACTTCACACCCATTAACAGTCTGAATGACACACCGTTAAACAGTGATTATGTCACACCCATAAACAGAGTACATCAATCCCATAGACAGTGAGAATGTCACACGCAGAAATAATGTGAAAGTCACACCCATAAGTAGTATGAATGTCACTCCCATAACCAGTGAGATCGTCACACCCATAAATAGTGTTGAACATCACACCAATAGACAGTGAGATGAACACACCCATAAACAGTGTGAACGTCACACTCATAAACAAAGAGAACGTCACACCAATAGTGTGAACGTCACAGCCATAAACAGTGAGATCGTCACACCCAAAAACAGGGTGAACATGACACCCATAAAATGTGAGATCGTCACACACATAAACAGTGAGAATGTCACACCCATAAACAGCGAGAACGTCACACCCATAAACAGTGTGAACATCACAATGTTAATTAGTGAGAATGTCACAGCCATAAATAGTGTGAATGTCACACCCGTAAATAGTGTGAACGTTACACCTATAAACAGTGAGAACGTCACACCCATAAACAGTGTGAACATCACACCCATAAAGAATGTGAACAGCAAACTCATAAATAGTGTGAACGTTGTACCCATAAACAGTGTGAACATCAAACCCATGTCACACCCATAAATATTGGGAAAGGCACATCCATAAACAGTGAGATCGTCACACACATAAAGAGTGTGAACGTCACAATGTTAAACAGTGAGAACATCACACCCATAAATAGTGTGAACATCACACCCATAAACAGCGGGAACGCCACATCGTCAAATAGCGAGAATGTCACAGCCATAAACAGTGAGAACATCACACTGTTAAATAGTTAGAATGTCACACCCAAAGACAGTGAGAACGTCACACCAATAAACAGTGAGAACTTCACACCCATAAACAGTGAGAAGTTCACACCATTAAACACTGAAAATGTCGCACCCATAAACAGTGAGTACGACATCCCCATAAACAGAGAGAACGTCAAACCCTTGTCACACCCATAAATATTGGGAAAGTCACATCCATAAACAGTGAGATCATCACACACATAAAGAGTGTGAATGTTACAATGTTAAACAGTGAGAATGTCACACTCATAAAGAGTGTGAATATCACACCCATAAACAGTGAGAACGTCACGCCCATAAACAGTGAGAATGTCACACACATAAACAGTGAGAACATCACATCCATAAACAGTGAGAATGTCACACACATAAACAGTGAGAACGTCACATCCATAAACAGTGTGAACGTCACACCCATAAACAGTGAGAACATCACACCCATAAACAGTGAGAAAGTCACACCCATAAACAGTCTGAATGACACACCGTTAAACAGTGATAACGACACAATCGTCAACAGTCATAATGTCACACCCATAAACAATGAGAACAACATCCCCATAAACAGTGTGAACATCAAACCCATGTCACACCCATAAATATTGGGAGAGTCACATCCATAAACACCGAGAACGTCACACCCATAAACAGTGAGAATGTCACAAGCAGAAATAATGTGAAAGTCACACCCATAAAGAGTGTGAACGTCACCTTGTTAAACAGTGAGAATCTCACACCCATAAATAGTGTGAATGTCACTCCCAAAACCAATGAGATCGTCACACCCATAAATAGTGTTGAACATCACACCCATAAACAGTGAGATCAACACACCCATAAACAGTGTGAACGTCACACCCATAAAGAGCGAGAACGTCACACCAATAGTGTGAACGTCACAGCCAGAAATAGTGAGATCGAGACACCCATAAACAGTGAGAATATCAAATCCATAAACAGTGAGAATGTCACACCCATAAACAGTGTGAACATCACAATGTTAATTAGTGAGAATGTCACAGCCAGAAATAGTGTGAATGTCACACGCGTAAACAGCGTGAAAGTCACACCCGTAAATAGTGTGAACGTCACACCCATAAACAGTGGGAACGTCAGCCCCATGAATTGTGTGAACATCACACCCATAAACAGTGTGAACGTCAGCCCCATAAATTGTGTTAACATCACACCCATAAAGAATGTGAACAGCAAACTCATAAACAGTGTGAACGTCACACCCATAAACAGTGTGAACGTCACACCTATAAACAGTGAGAATGTCACACCCATAAACAGTGTGAACATCACATTGTTAATTAGTGAGAATGTCACAGCCAGAAATAGTGTGAATGTCACACCCATAAATAATGTGAACGTCACACCCATGAAGTGTGAACATCACTCCCATAACCAGTGAGAATGTCGCACCCATAAATAGGGTGAACATCACACACAAAAACAGTGAGAACGTCAAACCCATAGACAATGAGAACGTCACACCCATAGTGTGAACATCACACCAATAAATAGTGAGAACGTCACACCCATAAAGAGTGAGAATGTCACACCCATAACAGTGTGAACGTCACACCAATAAACAGCGAGAACATCACATCCATAAACAGTGAGAATGTCACACCCATAAATAGTGTGAACATCACACACATAAACAGTGATTACGTCACACTCATAAATGGTGAGAACATCACACCTATAAACAGCGTGAACGTCACATCAATAAATAGTGAGAATGTCACAGCCATAAACAGTGAGAACATCACACTGTTAAATAGTTAGAATGTCACACCGTTAATTAGTGAGATTGACAATAAACTGTGAGAACGTCAAACCCATAAACAGTGTGAACGTCACGCCCAAAAACCGTGAGAACTTCAAACCCTAAACAGTGAGAACGTCACACCCATAAACAGTGAGAATATCACACCCATAAACAGTGAGAATGTCACACCCATAAACAGTATGAACGTCACACCCATAAACAGTGAGAATGTCACACCCATAAACAGTGAGAATGTCACACCCATAAACAGTGAGAATGTCACACCCATAAACAGTATGAACGTCACACCCATAAACAGTGAGAATGTCACACCCATAAACAGTGAGAATGTCACACCCATAAACAGTATGAACGTCACACCCATAAACAGTGAGAACATCACAACCATAAACAGCGAGAATGTCACACCCATAAACAGTGAGAACATCACACCCATAAACAGTGAGAACGTCACACCCATAAACAGTGAGAACGTCACACCCATAAACAGTGAGAACGTCACACCCATAAACAGTGAGAACGTCACACCCATAAACAGTGAGAACGTCACACCCATAAACAGTGAGAACGTCACACCCATAAACAGTGCGAACTTCAAACCCTAAACAGTGAGAATTTTACACCTTTAAACACTGTAAATGTCGCACCCATAAAGAGTGAGAACAACATCCCCATAAACACAGAGAACATCAAACCCATGTCACACCCATAAATATTGGGAAAGTCACATCCATAAACAGTGAGAATATCACACCCATAAACAGCGAGAATGTCACACACATAAATAGTGTGAAGGACACACCCATAAACAGTGAGAACGTCACACGTAAAGAGTGCAAACGTCACACATAAACAGCGAGATCGTCACACACATAAACAGTGAGAATGTTACACCCATAAACAGTGCAAACGTCACACATAAAGAGTGAGATGGTTACCCCCTAAAAAGCAATAACGTCAAACCCATAAACAGTACGAATGTCAAACCCATAAACAGTGAGAACGTCACACCCATAAAGAGTTTGAACGTCACACCCATAAATAGAGTGAACGTCACACCCATAAACAGTGAGAACGTCACACCCATAAACAGAGAACATCACACCCATAAATAGTGTGAGTGTCACACCCATAAAGAGTGTGGACATCACACTCATAAACAGTGAAAATGTCAAGCCCATAGACAGTGAGAACATCACATCCAAAGACAGGGAGAACGTCACACCATTAAACAAAAAGAACATCACACCTATAAACAGTGAGAACATTACACCCATTAAGTGTGTGAACTTCACACTCATAAACAGAACGTCAAACCCATAGACAGTGAGAACGTCACACAATAAACAGTGAGAACAACACACCCATACACAGTGAGAACGTCACACGCATAAATATTTTAAACATCACACCCTTAAACAGTGAGGAAGTCACAGCTAAATAAAGTGTGAACGTCAGATCCATTAACAGTGTTAACATCACACCCATAAATTTTGTGAAATTCACATCGAAAAATAGGTAGAACCTAACACCCTAAGGAGCAAAAATGCCACACCATAAACAGTGAGAATATCACACCCATAAACAGCGAGAATGTCACACACATAAAGAGTTTGAACGTCACACCCATAAACAGTGAGACCATCACACCCATAAACAGTGAGAATGTCACATGTAAACAGTGAGAACGTCACACCCATAAACAGTGAGACCATCACACCCATAAACAGTGAGAATGTCACATGTAAACAGTGAGAACGTCAAACCCATAAACAATGAGAAAGTCACACCCTTAACAACAATAACGTCACACCCATGAACAGTGTGAACGACACACCCATGAACAGTGCGAATGTCAGACCCATAAACAGTGAGCGAGTCACACCCATAAATATTTTGAACATCACACCCTTAAACAGTGAGAACATCACACCATAAACAGTGAACATGTCACACCCATAAACAGTGTGAACGTCACACCTAAAAACAGTGTGAACGTCAGATCCATTAACAATGTTAACATCACACCCATAAACATTGTGAAATTCACATCGAATAATAGGTAGAACTTAACACCCTAAGCAGCAAACATGCCAGACCATAAACAGTGAAAATCTCACACCCATAAACAGTGAGAATATCACACCCATAAACAGTGAGAATGTCACACCCATAAACAGTGAGAACGTCACACCCAAAAAGAGTGCAAACGTCACACATAAACAGTGAGATCGTCACACACATAAACAGTGAGAATGTTACACCCATAAACAGTGCAAACGTCACACATAAAGAGTGAGAACGTTACCCCCTAAAAAGCAATAACTTCAAACCCATAAACAGTGAGAAAATCACACTCATAAATAGAGGGAACGTCACATGCATAAAGAGTTTGAACGTCACACCCATAAACTGAGAACATCACACCCAGAAAGAGTGCAAAAGTCACATGTAAACAGTGAGATCGTCAAACCCATAAAGAGTTCAAATGTCACACGTAAACCGCGAGATCGTCACACACATAAACAGTGAGAACGTCACACCCATAAACAGTGAGAACGTCACACCCATAAATAGTGAGAATGTCACCCCATAAAGAGTGTGGACATCACACTCATAAACAGTGAAAATGTCAAGCCCATAGACAGGGAGAACGTCACACCATCAAACAAAAAGAACATCACACCTATAAACAGAGAGAACGTCACACTCATAAACAGTTTGAGCGTCACACCCATAAAGTCTGCAAACGTCACACGTAAACAGTGAGATCATCAAACCCAGAAGCAGCAATAACGTCAAACCCATAAACAGTGCGAACGTCACACCTAAAAACAGTGTGAACGTCACACGCATAAACAGTGAGCATGTCACACCCATAAACAGTGAGCACGTCACACCCATAAACAGTGAGAACGTCACACCCATAAACAGTGTGAACGTCAGATCCATTAACAATGTTAACATCACTCCCATAAACATTGCGAAATTCACATCGAAAAATAGGTAGAACTTAACACCCTAAGCAGCAAAAACGCCACACCATAAACAGTGAGAACGTCACACCCAGATACAGTGTGAACATCACACGTACCCAGAAAGATTGTGACACGCATAAACAGTGAGATCGTCAAATCCATAAACAGTGAGAATGTCACACCCAGAAACAATCAGAACGTCACACCCATAAACAGTGAGAACATCACTCATAAACAGTGAGAACGTCACACCCATAAACAGTGTAAACATCACACACGTAAACAGTGGGAACGTCACACCCTAAACAGCAATAACGCCAAACCCATAAACAATGCGAACGTGACACCCATAAACAGAGAGAACATCACACCCATAAACAGTGAGCATGTCACACCCATAAACAGTGTGAACGTCACACCCATAAACAGTGAGCATGTCACACCCATAAACAGTGTGAACGTCACACCCATAAACAGTGAGAACGTCACACCCATAAACAGTGAGAACGCCACACCCATAAACAGTGAGAACGCCACACCCATAAACAGTGAGAACGCCACACCCATAAACAGTGAGAACGTCACACCCATAAACAGTGAGAACGTCACACCCAGATACAGTGAGAATGTCACACACATAAATAGTGTGAAGGACACACCCATAAACAGTGAGAACGTCACACCCATAAAGAGTGCAAACGTCACACGTAAAAAGTGAGATCAACAAACCCATAAACAGTGAGAACGTCACTCCCATAAACAGTGAGAATGTCACACCCATAAACAGTGAGAACGTCACACCCAGATACAGCGAGAATGTCACACACATAATTAGTGTGAAGGACACACCCATAAACAGTGAGAACGTCACACCCATAAAGAGTGCAAACATCACACGTAAACAGCAATAACGTCAAACCCATAAACAGTGAGAACGTCACACCCATAAACAGTGAGAACGTCACACCCATAAACAGTGAGACCATCACACCCAGAAACAGTGAGAATGTCACATGTAAACAGTGAGAACGTCAAATCCATAAACAATGAGAATGTCACACCATTAACAACAACAACGTCGCACCCATAAACAGTGTGAACGACAAACCCATGAACAGTGAGAACGTCACACCTATAAACCATGCGAACGAGAAACCCATAAATAGTGAGAACGTCACACCATCAAACAGAGAGAAGATCACACACGTAAACAGTGAGAACATCACAATGTTGAACAGTGAGAACGTCACACACATGAATAATGCCAACATCACAACATCAGGCAGTGAAAGTGTTACACCCTGAAAGAGTGAGAACATCACACCTATAAACAGTGAGAACGACGCACCCATAAACAGTGAGATTGTCAAATCCATAAACAGTGAGAATGTCACACCCAGAAAAAGTGAGAACGTCACACCCATAAACAGTGCAAACATCACTCATAAACAGTGAGAACGTCACACCCATAGACAGTGTGAACATCACACACGTAAACAATGGGAACGTCACACCCATAAACAGCAATAACGCCAAACCCATAAACAATGCGAACGTCACACCCATAAACAGTGAGAACATCACACCCATAAAGAGATTGAACGTCACACCCATAAACAGTGAGAACGTCACACCCATAAACAGTGAGAATGTCACATCCATAAACAGTGAGAACGTCACACCCATAAACAGTGAGAACGTCACATCCATAAACAGTGAGAACGTCACACCCATAAACAGTGAGAACGTCACACCCATAAACAGTGTGAATGTCACACACATAAACAGTGAGAACGTCACACCCCTAAACAGTGAGAACATCACACCCATAAACAGTGTGAACGTCACACCCCTAACAGTGAGAACGTCAAATCCATAAACAGTGAGAACGTCACACCCATAAACAGTGAGAACGTCACACCCAAAAACAGTGAGTACGTCACACACATAAACAGTGAGAACGTCACACCCAAAAACAGTGAGAACGTCACACCCATAAACAGTGAGAACGTCACAACCATAAACAGCGAGAACATCACACCCATAAACAGAATGAACGACACACCCATAAAGAGTGTGAATGTTAAACCAATAAAGAATGACAACATCACACCCATAAACAGTGTGAACGTCACACCCATAAACAGTGAGAACGACGCACCCATAAACAGTGAGAACGTCACACCCATAAACAGTGTGAACGTCACACGTACCCAGTAAGATTGTGACACCCATAAACAGTGAGATCGTCAAATCCATAAACAGTGAGAATGTCACACCCAGAAAAAGTGAGAACGTCACACCCATAAACAGTGCAAACATCACTCATAAACAGTGTGAACGTCACACCCATAAACAGTGTGAACATCACACACGTAAACAATGGGAACGTCACACCCTAAACAGCAAAAACGTCAAACCCATAAACAATGCGAACGTGACACCCATAAACAGTGAGAACATCACACCCATAAAGAGTTTGAACGTCACACCCATAAACAGTGTGAACGTCACACCCATAAACAGTGAGAACATCACACCCATAAACAGTGTGAACGTCACACCCATAAACAGTGAGAACGTCACACCCATAAACAGTGTGAACGTCACACCCATAAACAGTGAGCATGTCACACCCATAAACAGTGTGAACGTCACACCCATAAACAGTGAGAACGTCACACCCATAAACAGTGAGAACGCCACACCCATAAACAGTGAGAACGCCACACCCATAAACAGTGAGAACGCCACACCCATAAACAGTGAGAACGTCACACCCATAAACAGTGAGAACGTCACACCCAGATACAGTGAGAATGTCACACACATAAATAGTGTGAAGGACACACCCATAAACAGTGAGAACGTCACACCCATAAAGAGTGCAAACGTCACACGTAAAAAGTGAGATCAACAAACCCATAAACAGTGAGAACGTCACTCCCATAAACAGTGAGAATGTCACACCCATAAACAGTGAGAACGTCACACCCAGATACAGCGAGAATGTCACACACATAATTAGTGTGAAGGACACACCCATAAACAGTGAGAACGTCACACCCATAAAGAGTGCAAACATCACACGTAAACAGCAATAACGTCAAACCCATAAACAGTGAGAACGTCACACCCATAAACAGTCTGAACGTCACACCCATAAACAGTGAGAATGTCACATGTAAACAGTGAGAACGTCACACCCATAAACAGTGAGACCATCACACCCAGAAACAGTGAGAATGTCACATGTAAACAGTGAGAACGTCAAATCCATAAACAATGAGAATGTCACACCATTAACAACAACAACGTCGCACCCATAAACAGTGTGAACGACAAACCCATGAACAGTGAGAACGTCACACCTATAAACCATGCGAACGAGAAACCCATAAATAGTGAGAACGTCACACCATCAAACAGAGAGAAGATCACACACGTAAACAGTGAGAACATCACAATGTTGAACAGTGAGAACGTCACACACATGAATAATGCCAACATCACAACATCAGGCAGTGAAAGTGTTACACCCTGAAAGAGTGAGAACATCACACCTATAAACAGTGAGAACGACGCACCCATAAACAGTGAGATTGTCAAATCCATAAACAGTGAGAATGTCACACCCAGAAAAAGTGAGAACGTCACACCCATAAACAGTGCAAACATCACTCATAAACAGTGAGAACGTCACACCCATAGACAGTGTGAACATCACACACGTAAACAATGGGAACGTCACACCCATAAACAGCAATAACGCCAAACCCATAAACAATGCGAACGTCACACCCATAAACAGTGAGAACATCACACCCATAAAGAGATTGAACGTCACACCCATAAACAGTGAGAACGTCACACCCATAAACAGTGAGAATGTCACATCCATAAACAGTGAGAACGTCACACCCATAAACAGTGAGAACGTCACATCCATAAACAGTGAGAACGTCACACCCATAAACAGTGAGAACGTCACACCCATAAACAGTGTGAATGTCACACACATAAACAGTGAGAACGTCACACCCCTAAACAGTGAGAACATCACACCCATAAACAGTGTGAACGTCACACCCCTAACAGTGAGAACGTCAAATCCATAAACAGTGAGAACGTCACACCCATAAACAGTGAGAACGTCACACCCAAAAACAGTGAGTACGTCACACACATAAACAGTGAGAACGTCACACCCAAAAACAGTGAGAACGTCACACCCATAAACAGTGAGAACGTCACAACCATAAACAGCGAGAACATCACACCCATAAACAGAATGAACGACACACCCATAAAGAGTGTGAATGTTAAACCAATAAAGAATGACAACATCACACCCATAAACAGTGTGAACGTCACACCCATAAACAGTGAGAACGACGCACCCATAAACAGTGAGAACGTCACACCCATAAACAGTGTGAACGTCACACGTACCCAGTAAGATTGTGACACCCATAAACAGTGAGATCGTCAAATCCATAAACAGTGAGAATGTCACACCCAGAAAAAGTGAGAACGTCACACCCATAAACAGTGCAAACATCACTCATAAACAGTGTGAACGTCACACCCATAAACAGTGTGAACATCACACACGTAAACAATGGGAACGTCACACCCTAAACAGCAAAAACGTCAAACCCATAAACAATGCGAACGTGACACCCATAAACAGTGAGAACATCACACCCATAAAGAGTTTGAACGTCACACCCATAAACAGTGTGAACGTCACACCCATAAACAGTGAGAACATCACACCCATAAACAGTGTGAACGTCACACCCATAAACAGTGAGAACGTCACACCCATAAACAGTGAGAACGTCACACCCATAAACAGTGAGAATGTCACATCCATAAACAGTGAGAACGTCACACCCATAAACAGTGAGAACGTCACACCCATAAACAGTGAGAAAATCACACCCATAAACAGTGAGAACGTCACTCCCATAAACAGTGAGAACGTCACACCCATAAACAGTGAGAACGTCACACCCAGATACAGTGAGAATGTCACACACATAAATAGTGTGAAGGACACACCCATAAACAGTGAGAACGTCACACCCATAAAGAGTGCAAACATCACACGTAAACAGCAATAACGTCAAACCCATAAACAGTGAGAACGTCACACCCATAAACAGTGTGAACGTCACACCCATAAACAGTGTGAACATCACACCCATAAACAGTGAGACCATCACACCCAGAAACAGTGAGAATGTCACATGTAAACAGTGAGAACGTCAAATCCATAAACAATGAGAATGTCACACCATTAACAACAACAACGTCGCACCCATAAACAGTGTGAACGACAAACCCATGAACAGTGAGAACGTCACACCTATAAACCATGCGAACGAGAAACCCATAAATAGTGAGAACGTCACACCATCAAACAGAGAGAAGATCACACACGTAAACAGTGAGAACATCACAATGTTGAACAGTGAGAACGTCACACACATGAATAATGCCAACATCACAACATCAGGCAGTGAAAGTGTTACACCCTGAAAGAGTGAGAACATCACACCTATAAACAGTGAGAACGACGCACCCATAAACAGTGAGATTGTCAAATCCATAAACAGTGAGAATGTCACACCCAGAAAAAGTGAGAACGTCACACCCATAAACAGTGCAAACATCACTCATAAACAGTGAGAACGTCACACCCATAGACAGTGTGAACATCACACACGTAAACAATGGGAACGTCACACCCATAAACAGCAATAACGCCAAACCCATAAACAATGCGAACGTCACACCCATAAACAGTGAGAACATCACACCCATAAAGAGATTGAACGTCACACCCATAAACAGTGAGAACGTCACACCCATAAACAGTGAGAATGTCACATCCATAAACAGTGAGAACGTCACACCCATAAACAGTGAGAACGTCACATCCATAAACAGTGAGAACGTCACACCCATAAACAGTGAGAACGTCACACCCATAAACAGTGTGAATGTCACACACATAAACAGTGAGAACGTCACACCCCTAAACAGTGAGAACATCACACCCATAAACAGTGTGAACGTCACACCCCTAACAGTGAGAACGTCAAATCCATAAACAGTGAGAACGTCACACCCATAAACAGTGAGAACGTCACACCCAAAAACAGTGAGTACGTCACACACATAAACAGTGAGAACGTCACACCCAAAAACAGTGAGAACGTCACACCCATAAACAGTGAGAACGTCACAACCATAAACAGCGAGAACATCACACCCATAAACAGAATGAACGACACACCCATAAAGAGTGTGAATGTTAAACCAATAAAGAATGACAACATCACACCCATAAACAGTGTGAACGTCACACCCATAAACAGTGAGAACGACGCACCCATAAACAGTGAGAACGTCACACCCATAAACAGTGTGAACGTCACACGTACCCAGTAAGATTGTGACACCCATAAACAGTGAGATCGTCAAATCCATAAAAAGTGAGAATGTCACACCCAGAAAAAGTGAGAACGTCACACCCATAAACAGTGCAAACATCACTCATAAACAGTGTGAACGTCACACCCATAAACAGTGTGAACATCACACACGTAAACAATGGGAACGTCACACCCTAAACAGCAAAAACGTCAAACCCATAAACAATGCGAACGTGACACCCATAAACAGTGAGAACATCACACCCATAAAGAGTTTGAACGTCACACCCATAAACAGTGTGAACGTCACACCCATAAACAGTGAGAACATCACACCCATAAACAGTGTGAACGTCACACCCATAAACAGTGAGAACGTCACACCCATAAACAGTGAGAACGTCACACCCATAAACAGTGAGAATGTCACATCCATAAACAGTGAGAACGTCACACCCATAAACAGTGAGAACGTCACACCCATAAACAGTGAGAAAATCACACCCATAAACAGTGAGAACGTCACTCCCATAAACAGTGAGAACGTCACACCCATAAACAGTGAGAACGTCACACCCAGATACAGTGAGAATGTCACACACATAAATAGTGTGAAGGACACACCCATAAACAGTGAGAACGTCACACCCATAAAGAGTGCAAACGTCACACGTAAAAAGTGAGATCAACAAACCCATAAACAGTGAGAACGTCACTCCCATAAACAGTGAGAATGTCACACCCATAAACAGTGAGAACGTCACACCCAGATACAGCGAGAATGTCACACACATAATTAGTGTGAAGGACGCACCCATAAACAGTGAGAACGTCACACCCATAAAGAGTGCAAACATCACACGTAAACAGCAATAACGTCAAACCCATAAACAGTGAGAACGTCACACCCATAAACAGTGAGAACGTCAAACCCATAAACAGTGAGACCATCACACCCAGAAACAGTGAGAATGTCACATGTAAACAGTGAGAACGTCAAATCCATAAACAATGAGAATGTCACACCATTAACAACAACAACGTCGCACCCATAAACAGTGTGAACGACAAACCCATGAACAGTGAGAACGTCACACCTATAAACCATGCGAACGAGAAACCCATAAGTAGTGAGAACGTCACACCATCAAACAGAGAGAAGATCACACACGTAAACAGTGAGAACATCACAATGTTGAACAGTGAGAACGTCACACACATGAATAATGCCAACATCACAACATCAGGCAGTGAAAGTGTTACACCCTGAAAGAGTGAGAACATCACACCCATAAACAGTGAGAACGACGCACCCATAAACAGTGAGATTGTCAAATCCATAAACAGTGAGAATGTCACACCCAGAAAAAGTGAGAACGTCACACCCATAAACAGTGCAAACATCACTCATAAACCGTGAGAATGTCACACCCATAGACAGTGTGAACATCACACACGTAAACAATGTGAACGTCACACCCATAAACAGCAATAACGCCAAACCCATAAACAATGCGAATGTCACACCCATAAACAGTGAGAACATCACACCCATAAAGAGTTTGAACGTCACACCCATAAACAGTGAGAACGTCACACCCATAAACAGTGAGAATGTCACATCCATAAACAGTGAGAACGTCACACCCATAAACAGTGAGAACGTCACACCCATAAACAGTGAGAAAATCACACCCATAAACAGTGAGAACGTCACACCCATAAACAGTGAGAACGTCACACCCATAAACAGTGTGAATGTCACACCCCTAAACAGTGAGAACATCACACCCATAAACAGTGTGAACGTCACACCCCTAAACAGTGTGAACGTCACACCCCTAACAGTGAGAACGTCAAATCCATAAACAGTGAGAACGTCACACCCATAAACAGTGAGAACGTCACACCCAAAAACAGTGAGTACGTCACACACATAAACAGTGAGAACGTCACACCCAAAAACAGTGAGAACGTCACACCCATAAACAGTGAGAACGTCACAACCATAAACAGTGAGAACGTCACACACATAAACAGTGAGAACGTCACACACATAAACAGTGAGAACGTCACACCCATAAACAGAATGAATGACACACCCATAAAGAGTGTGAATGTTAAACCAATAAAGAATGACAACATCACACCCATAAACAGTGTGAACGTCACACCCATAAACAGTGAGAACGACGCACCCATAAACAGTGAGAACATCACACCCAAAAACAGTGTGAACGTCACACCCATAAACAGTGAGAATGTCACATCCATAAACAGTGAGAACGTCACACCCATAAACAGTGAGAACGTCACACCCATAAACAGTGAGAAAATCACACCCATAAACAGTGAGAACGGCACTCCCATAAACAGTGAGAACGTCACACCCATAAACAGTGAGAACGTCACACCCAGATACAGTGAGAATGTCACACACATAAATAGTGTGAAGGACACACCCATAAACAGTGAGAACCTCACACCCATAAAGAGTGCAAACGTCACACGTAAAAAGTGAGATCAACAAACCCATAAACAGTGAGAACGTCACTCCCATAAACAGTGAGAATGTCACACCCATAAACAGTGAGAACGTCACACCCAGATACAGCGAGAATGTCACACACATAATTAGTGTGAAGGACACACCCATAAACAGTGAGAACGTCACACCCATAAAGAGTGCAAACATCACACGTAAACAGCAATAACGTCAAACCCATAAACAGTGAGAACGTCACACCCATAAACAGTGTGAACGTCACACCCATAAACAGTGAGACCATCACACCCAGAAACAGTGAGAATGTCACATGTAAACAGTGAGAACGTCAAATCCATAAACAATGAGAATGTCACACCATGAACAACAACAACGTCGCACCCATAAACAGTGTGAACGACAAACCCATGAACAGTGAGAACGTCACACCTATAAACCATGCGAACGAGAAACCCATAAGTAGTGAGAACGTCACACCATCAAACAGAGAGAAGATCACACACGTAAACAGTGAGAACATCACAATGTTGAACAGTGAGCACGTCACACACATGAATAATGCCAACATCACAACATCAGGCAGTGAAAGTGTTACACCCTGAAAGAGTGAGAACATCACACCCATAAACAGTGAGAACGACGCACCCATAAACAGTGAGATTGTCAAATCCATAAACAGTGAGAATGTCACACCCAGAAAAAGTGAGAACGTCACACCCATAAACAGTGCAAACATCACTCATAAACCGTGAGAACGTCACACCCATAGACAGTGTGAACATCACACACGTAAACAATGTGAACGTCACACCCATAAACAGCAATAATGCCAAACCCATAAACAATGCGAACGTCACACCCATAAACAGTGAGAACATCACACCCATAAAGAGTTTGAACGTCACACCCATAAACAGTGAGAACGTCACACCCATAAACAGTGAGAATGTCACATCCATAAACAGTGAGAACGTCACACCCATAAACAGTGAGAACGTCACACCCATAAACAGTGAGAAAATCACACCCATAAACAGTGAGAACGTCACACCCATAAACAGTGAGAATGTCACATCCATAAACAGTGAGAACGTCACACCCATAAACAGTGAGAACGTCACACCCATAAACAGTGAGAAAATCACACCCATAAACAGGGAGAACGTCACACCCATAAACAGTGAGAACGTCACACCCATAAACAGTGTGAATGTCACACCCCTAAACAGTGAGAACATCACACCCATAAACAGTGTGAACGTCACACACATAAACAGTGAGAACGTCACACCCATAAACAGTGAGAACGTCACACCCAAAAACAGTGAGAACGTCACACCCATAAACAGTGAGAACGTCACACCCATAAACAGTGAGAACGTCACACCCAAAAACAGTGAGAACGTCACACCCATAAAGAGTGTGAATGTTAAACCAATAAAGAATGACAACATCACACCCATAAACAGTGTGAACGTCACACCCATAAACAGTGAGAACGGCGCACCCATAAACAGTGAGAACGTCACACCCATAAACAGTGTGAACGTCACACGTACCCAGTAAGATTGTGACACCCATAAACAGTGAGATCGTCAAATCCATAAACAGTGCAAACATCACTCATAAACAGTGAGAACGTCACACCCATAAACAGTGTGAACATCACACACGTAAACAATGGGAACGTCACACCCTAAACAGCAATAACGCCAAACCCATAAACAATGCGAACGTGACACCCATAAACAGTGAGAACATCACACCCATAAAGAGTTTGAACGTCACACCCATAAACAGTGTGAACGTCACACCCATAAACAGTGAGAACATCACACCCATAAACAGTGTGAACGTCACACCCATAAACAGTGAGAACATCACACCCATAAACAGTGAGAGCGTCACACCCATAAACAGTGAGAATGTCACACCCATAAACAGTGAGAACGTCACACCCATAAACAGTGAGAACGTCACACCCATAAACAGTGAGAATGTCACATCCATAAACAGTGAGAACGTCACACCCATAAACAGTGAGAACGTCACACCCATAAACAGTGAGAAAATCACACCCATAAACAGTGAGAACGTCACATCCATAAACAGTGAGAACGTCACACCCATAAACAGTGTGAATGTCACACCCCTAAACAGTGACAACATCACACCCATAAACAGTGAGAACGTCACACCCAGAAACAGTGTGAACATCACACCCATAAACAGTGTGAACATCACACCCATAAACAGTGAGAACATAACACCCATAAACAGTGAGAACGTCACACCCAGAAACAGTGTGAACATCACACCCATAAACAGTGTGAACATCACACCCATAAACAGTGAGAACGTCACACCCATAAACAGTGAGAACGTCACACCCATAAACAGTGAGAGTGTCACGCCCATAAACAGTGAGAACGCCACACGCATAAACAGTGAGAACGCCACACGCATAAACAGTGAGAACGTCACACCCATAAACAGTGAGAACGCCACACGCATAAACAGTGAGAACGCCACACGCATCAAAAGTGAGAACGTCACACGCATAAACAGTGAGAATGTCACACCCATAAACAGTGTGAACGTCACACCCATAAACAGTGAGAACGTCACACCCATAAACAGTGAGAATGTCACATCCATAAACAGTGAGAACGTCACACCCATAAACAGTGAGAACGTCACACCCATAAACAGTGAGAAAATCACACCCATAAACAGTGAGAACGTCACACCCATAAACAGTGAGAATGTCACATCCATAAACAGTGAGAACGTCACACCCATAAACAGTGAGAACGTCACACCCATAAACAGTGAGAAAATCACACCCATAAACAGGGAGAACGTCACACCCATAAACAGTGAGAACGTCACACCCATAAACAGTGTGAATGTCACACCCCTAAACAGTGAGAACATCACACCCATAAACAGTGTGAACGTCACACACATAAACAGTGAGAACGTCACACCCATAAACAGTGAGAACGTCATACCCAAAAACAGTGAGAACGTCACACCCATAAACAGTGAGAACGTCACACCCATAAACAGTGAGAACGTCACACCCAAAAACAGTGAGAACGTCACACCCATAAAGAGTGTGAATGTTAAACCAATAAAGAATGACATCATCACACCCATAAACAGTGTGAACGTCACACCCATAAACAGTGAGAACGGCGCACCCATAAACAGTGAGAACGTCACACCCATAAACAGTGTGAACGTCACACGTACCCAGTAAGATTGTGACACCCATAAACAGTGAGATCGTCAAATCCATAAACAGTGCAAACATCACTCATAAACAGTGAGAACGTCACACCCATAAACAGTGTGAACATCACACACGTAAACAATGGGAACGTCACACCCTAAACAGCAATAACGCCAAACCCATAAACAATGCGAACGTGACACCCATAAACAGTGAGAACATCACACCCATAAAGAGTTTGAACGTCACACCCATAAACAGTGTGAACGTCACACCCATAAACAGTGAGAACATCACACCCATAAACAGTGTGAACGTCACACCCATAAACAGTGAGAACATCACACCCATAAACAGTGAGAGCGTCACACCCATAAACAGTGAGAATGTCACACCCATAAACAGTGAGAACGTCACACCCATAAACAGTGAGAACGTCACACCCATAAACAGTGAGAATGTCACATCCATAAACAGTGAGAACGTCACACCCATAAACAGTGAGAACGTCACACCCATAAACAGTGAGAAAATCACACCCATAAACAGTGAGAACGTCACATCCATAAACAGTGAGAACGTCACACCCATAAACAGTGTGAATGTCACACCCCTAAACAGTGACAACATCACACCCATAAACAGTGAGAACGTCACACCCAGAAACAGTGTGAACATCACACCCATAAACAGT
Organism: Isurus oxyrinchus; assembly: GCA_026770705.1. NCBI lineage: Eukaryota > Metazoa > Chordata > Chondrichthyes > Lamniformes > Lamnidae > Isurus > Isurus oxyrinchus. The sequence goes on from JANJGN010000683.1 coordinate 267,546, forward strand.
GTGAACATCACACCCATAAACAGTGAGAACATAACACCCATAAACAGTGAGAACGTCACACCCAGAAACAGTGTGAACATCACACCCATAAACAGTGTGAACATCACACCCATAAACAGTGAGAACGTCACACCCATAAACAGTGAGAACGTCACACCCATAAACAGTGAGAGTGTCACGCCCATAAACAGTGAGAACGCCACACGCATAAACAGTGAGAACGCCACACGCATAAACAGTGAGAACGTCACACCCATAAACAGTGAGAACGCCACACGCATAAACAGTGAGAACGCCACACGCATCAAAAGTGAGAACGTCACACGCATAAACAGTGAGAATGTCACACCCATAAACAGTGTGAACGTCACACCCATAAACAGTGTAAACAACACACCCATAAACAGTGTGAACATCACACCCATAAACAGTGAGAACGTCACATGCATAACCAGTGAGAACATCACACCCATAAACAGTGAGAACATCAAACCCATAAACAGTGAGAACGTCACACCCATAAACAGTGAGAACGTCACACCCATAAACAGTGTGAATGTCACACACATAAACAGTGAGAACGTCACACCCATAAACAGTGAGAACGTCAAACCCATAAACAGTGAGAACGTCACATCATAAACAGTGAGAACGTCACACCCAGAAACAGTGAGAACGTCAAACACATAAACGGTGAAAACGTCACACCCATAAACAGTGTGAACATCACACCCGTAAAGAGTGAGAACGTCAAACCCATAAACAGTGAGAACGTCACACCCATAAACAGTGAGAACGTCACACCCATTAACAGTGAGCACGTCATAAACATAAACAGTGTGAACGTCACAACCATTAACAGTGTTAACATCACACCCATAAACAATGCGAAATTCACATCGAAAAATAGGTATAACTTAACACGCTAAGCAGCAAAAATGCCACACCATAAACATTGAGAATTCCACACCATAAACAGTGAGAACGTCACACCCATAAACAGTGAGAACGTCACACCCATAAACAGTGAGAACGTCACACCCATAAACAGTGAGAACGTCACACCCATAAACAGTGAGAACGTCACACCCATAAACAGTGAGAACGTCACACCCATAAACAGTGAGAATGTCACACCCATAAACAGTATAAACGACACACCCATAAAGAGTGTGAACGTCAAACCTATACAGAATGATAACATCACACCCATGAACAGTGTGAACGAGAAACCCATAAACAGTGAGAACGTCACCCGAATAAGCCGTTTGAACGTGACACCCATTAACAGTGTGAATGACACAAACATAAACAGTGTGAACTTCACACTCATAAACATTCAGAACATCACACCCATAAACAGTGAGAACGTCACACCCATAAACAATGAGCTCGTCACACCCAGAAACCATGAGAACGTCAAACCCACAAACAGTTAGAACGTCAAACCCATAAACAGTGAGAACGTCACACCCATAAACAGTGTGAACGTCACACCCATAAACAGTGAGACCATCACACCCAGAAACAGTGAGAATGTCACATGTAAACAGTGAGAACGTCACACCCATAAACAGTGAGACCATCACACCCAGAAACAGTAAGAATGTCACATGTAAACAGTGAGAACGTCAAATCCATAAACAATGAGAATGTCACACCATTAACAACAATAACGTCACACCCATAAACAGTGTGAACGACAAACCCATGAACAGTGAGAACGTCACACCTATAAACCATGCGAACGAGAAACCCATAAATAGTGAGAACGTCACACCATCAAACAGAGAGAAGATCACACACGTAAACAGTGAGAACATCACAATGTTGAACAATGAGAACGTCACACACATGAACAATGCCAACATCACAACATCAGGCAGTGAAAATGTTACACCCTGAAAGAGTGAGAACATCACACCCATGAACAGTGTGAACGTCACACCCATAAACAGTGAGAACGACGCACCCATAAACAGTGAGAACGTCACACCCATAAACAGTGTGAACGTCACACGTACCCAGTAAGATTGTGACACCCATAAACAGTGAGATCGTCAAATCCATAAACAGTGAGAATGTCACACCCAGAAAAAGTGAGAACGTCACACCCATAAACAGTGCAAACATCACTCATAAACAGTGAGAACGTCACACCCATAAACAGTGTGAACATTACACACGTAAACAATGGGAACGTCACACCCTAAACAGCAATAACGCCAAACCCATAAACAATGCGAACGTGACACCCATAAACAGTGAGAACATCACACCCATAAAGAGTTTGAACGTCACACCCATAAACAGTGTGAACGTCACACCCATAAACAGTGAGAACATCACACCCATAAACAGTGTGAACGTCACACCCATAAACAGTGAGAACGTCAAACCCATAAACAGTGAGAACGTCACACCCAAAAACAGTGAGAAAATCACACCCATAAACAGTGTGAATGTCACACCCCTAAACAGTGAGAACATCACACTCATAAACAGTGAGAACGTCACACCCGTAAACAGTGAGAACGTCACACCCAGAAACAGTGAGCACGTCATAAACATAAACAGTGTGAACGTCACAACCATTAACAGTGTTAACATCACACCCATAAACAATGCGAAATTCACATCGAAAAATAGGTATAACTTAACACGCTAAGCAGCAAAAATGCCACACCATAAACATTGAGAATGCCACACCATAAACAGTGAGAACGTCACACCCATAAACAGTGAGAACGTCACACCCATAAACAGTGAGAATGTCACACCCATAAACAGTATAAACGACACACCCATAAAGAGTGTGAACGTCAAACCTATACAGAATGATAACATCACACCCATGAACAGTGTGAACGAGAAACCCATAAACAGTGAGAACGTCACCCGAATAAGCCGTTTGAACGTGACACCCATTAACAGTGTGAATGACACAAACATAAACAGTGTGAACTTCACACTCATAAACAGTGAGAACGTCACACCCATAAACAATGAGCTCGTCACACCCAGAAACCATGAGAACGTCAAACCCACAAACAGTTATAACGTCACACCCATAAACAGTGAGAACGCCACACGCATAAGCAGTGAGAACGTCACACCCATAAACAGTGAGAACGTCACACCCATAAACAGTGAGAAAGTCACACCCATAAACAGTGAGAAAGTCACACCCATAAACAGTGAGAAAGTCACACCCATAAACAGTGAGAACGTCACACCCATAAACAGTGTGAACATCACACCCATAAACAGTGAGACCATCACACCCAGAAACAGTGAGAATGTCACATGTAAACAGTGAGAACGTCACACCCATAAACAGTGTGAACATCACACCCATAAACAGTGAGAACGTCAAACCCATAAACAGTGAGACCATCACACCCAGAAACAGTAAGAATGTCACATGTAAACAGTGAGAACGTCAAATCCATAAACAATGAGAATGTCACACCATTAACAACAATAACGTCACACCCATAAACAGTGTGAACGACAAACCCATGAACAGTGAGAACGTCACACCTATAAACCATGCGAACGAGAAACCCATAAATAGTGAGAACGTCACACCATCAAACAGAGAGAAGATCACACACGTAAACAGTGAGAACATCACAATGTTGAACAATGAGAACGTCACACACATGAACAATGCCAACATCACAACATCAAGCAGTGAAAATGTTACACCCTGAAAGAGTGTGAACATCACACCCATAAACAGTGAGAACGTCACACCCATAAACAGTGAGAACGACGCACCCATAAACAGTGAGAACGTCACACCCATAAACAGTGTGAACGTCACATGTACCCAGTAAGATTGTGACACCCATAAACAGTGAGATCGTCAAATCCATAAACAGTGAGAATGTCACACCCAGAAAAAGTGAGAACGTCACACCCATAAACAGTGCAAACATCACCCATAAACAGTGAGAACGTCACACCCATAAACAGTGTGAACATCACACACGTAAACAATGGGAACGTCACACCCTAAAGAGCAATAACGCCAAGCCCATAAACAATGCGAACGTGACACCCATAAACAGTGAGAACATCACACCCATAAACAGTGTGAACGTCACACCCATAAACAGTGAGAACATCACACCCATAAACAGTGAGAGCGTCACACCCATAAACAGTGAGAATGTCACATCCATAAACAGTGAGAACGTCACACCCATAAACAGTGAGAACGTCACACCCATAAACAGTGAGAAAATCACACCCATAAACAGTGAGAACGTCACACCCATAAACAGTGAGAACGTCACACCCATAAACAGTGTGAATGTCACACCCATAAACAGTGTGAACGTCACACCCCTAACAGTGAGAACGTAAAATCATAAACAGTGAGAACGTCACACCCATAAACAGTGAGAACGTCACACCCAAAAACAGTGAGAACGTCAAACCCATAAACAGTGAGAACGTCACACCCATAAACAGTGAGAACGTCACACCATAAACAGTGTGAACGTCACACCCATAAACAGTGAGAATGTCACACCCATAAACAGTGAGAACATCACACCCATAAACAGCGAGAACATCACACCCATAAACAGTGTGAACATCACACCCATAAACACAATGAACGACACACCCATAAAGAGTGTGAACATTAAACCAATAAAGAATGACAACGTCACACCCATAAACAGTGTGAACATCACACCCAGAAACAGTGTGAATGTCACAAACATAAACAGTGTGAACTTCACACTCATCAACAGTGAGAACATCACACCCATAAAGAATGAGAATGTCACACCCATAAACAGTGAGAACGTAACACCCATAAACTGTGAGAACGTCAAACCTATAAACGGTTAGAACGTCACACCCATAAACAGTGAGAACGTCACACCCATAAACAATGAGCTCGTCACACCCATAAACAGTGAGAAGGTCACACCCATAAACAGTGAGAACATCACACCCATAAACAGTGAGAGTGTCACACCCATAAACAGTGAGAACGTCACACCCATAAACAGTGAGAACGCCACACGCATAAACAGTGAGAACGTCACACACATAAACAGTGAGAACGTCACATGCATAAACATTGAGAACGTCACACCCATAAACAGCGTGAATGTCACACCCATAAACAGGGTGAACATCACACCCACAAACAGTGAGAACTTCACACCCATAAACAGTGTGAACATCACACCCATAAACACTGTGAACATCACACCCATAAACAGTGTGAACATCACACCCAAAAACAGTGAGAAGGTCACACAATAAACAGTGTGAACATCACACCCATAAACAGTGAGAACGTCACACCCATAAACAGTGTGAACATCACACCCATAAACAGTGTGAAAATCACACCCATAAACAGTGAGAACATCACACCCATAAACAGTGAGAACGTCACACCCATAAACAGTGAGAACGTCAAAGCCATAAACCGTGAGAACGTCACACCCATAAACAGTGAGAATGTCACACCCATAAACAGTGAGAACGTCACACCCATAAACAGTGAGAATGTCACACCCATAAACAGTGAGAACGTCACACCCATAAACAGTGAGAACGTCACACCCATAAAGAGTGCAAACATCACACGTAAACAGCAATAACGTCAAACCCATAAACAGTGAGAACGTCCAACCCATAAACAGTGTGAACGTCACACCCATAAACAGTGAGAACGTCCAACCCATAAACAGTGTGAATGTCACACCCATAAACAGTGAGACCATCACACCCAGAAACAGTGAGAATGTCACATGTAAACAGTGAGAACGTCAAATCCATAAACAATGAGAATGTCACACCATTAACAACAATAACGTCGCACCCATAAACAGTGTGAACGACAAACCCATGAACAGTGAGAACGTCACACCTATAAACCATGCGAACGAGAAACCCTTAAATAGTGAGAACGTCACACCATCAAACAGAGAGATGATCACACACGTAAACAGTGAGAACATCACAATGTTGAACAGTGAGAACGTCACACACATGAACAATGCCAACATCACAACATCAGGCAGTGAAAATGTTACACCCTGAAAGAGTGAGAACATCACACCCATAAACAGTGAGAACGACGCACCCATAAACAGTGAGAACGTCACACCCATAAACAGTGTGAACGTCACACGTACCCAGTAAGATTGTGACACCCATAAACAGTGAGATCGTCAAATCCATAAAAAGTGAGAATGTCACACCCAGAAAAAGTGAGAACGTCACACCCATAAACAGTGCAAACATCACTCATAAACAGTGAGAACGTCACACCCATAAACAGTGTGAACATCACACACGTAAACAATGGGAACGTCACACCCTAAACAGCAATAACGCCAAACCCATAAACAATGCGAACGTGACACCCATAAACAGTGAGAACATCACACCCATAAAGAGTTTGAACGTCACACCCATAATCAGTGAGAACGTCACACCCATAAACAGTGAGAACATCACACCCATAAACAGTGAGAACATCACACCCATAAAGAGTTTGAACGTCACACCCATAATCAGTGAGAACGTCACACCCATAAACAGTGAGAACATCACACCCATAAAGAGTTTGAACGTCACACCCATAATCAGTGAGAACGTCACACCCATAAACAATGAGCTCGTCACACCCAGAAACCATGAGAACATCAAACCCACAAACAGTTAGAACGTCACACCCATAAACAGTGAGAACGTCAAACCCATAAACAGTGAGAACGTCACACCCATTAACAGTGCAAAACTCACGTAAAGAGTGAGAATGTCACCCGAATAAGCAGTTTGAACGTGACACCCAGAAACAGTGTGAATATCACACCCATGAACAGTGAGAACGCCACACACATAAACAGTGAGAACGCCACACCCATAAACAGTGAGAACGTCACACCCATAAACAGTGTGAACGTCACAAACATAAACAGCGTGAACTTCATACTCATAAACATCCAGAACATCACACGCATAAACAGTGAGAATGTCACACGCATAAACAGTGAGAACGTCACACCCATAAACAGTGAGAGTGTCACGCCCATAAACAGTGAGAACGTCACACCCATAAACAGTGAGAACGCCACACGCATAAACAGTGAGAACGTCACACGCATAAACAGTGAGAACGTCACACGCATAAACAGTGAGACCATCACACCCAGAAACAGTGAGAATGTCACATGTAAACAGTGAGAACGTCAAATCCATAAACAATGAGAATGTCACACCATTAACAACAATAACGTCACACCCATAAACAGTGTGAACGACAAACCCATGAACAGTGAGAACATCACACCCATAAACAGTGTGAACTAGAAAACCATAAAGAGTGAGAACCTCACCCCCATAAGCAGTTTGAACGTGACACCCATAAACAGTGTGAATATCACACCCATAAACAGTGAGAACGCCACACCCATAAACAGTGAGAACGTCACACCCATAAACATTTTGAACATCACACCCATAAACAGTGAGAACGCCACACCCATAAACAGTGAGAACGCCACACCCATAAACAGTGAGAACGTCACAAACATAAACAGTGTGAACTTCACACTCATCAACAGTGAGAAAATCACACCCATAAAAAGTGAGAACGTCACACCTATAAACACTGATAACAACAAACACATAAACAGTGAGAACGTCACACCCATAAAGAGTGCAAACATCACACATAAACAGCAATAACGTCGAACCCATAAACAGTACGAACGTCAAACCCATAAACAGTGAGAACATCACACCCTTAACAACAATAGCGTCGCACCCATAAACAGTGAGAACGTCACACCCATAAACAGTGAGAACGTCACACCCATAAACAGTGAGACCATCACACCCATAAACAGTGAGACCATCACACCCAGAAACAGTAAGAATGTCACATGTAAACAGTGAGAACGTCAAATCCATAAACAATGAGAATGTCACACCATTAACAACAATAACGTCACACCCATAAACAGTGAGAACGACAAACCCATGAACAGTGAGAACGTCACACCTATAAACCATGCGAACGAGAAACCCATAAATAGTGAGAACGTCACACCATCAAACAGAGAGAAGATCACACACGTAAACAGTGAGAACATCACAATGTTGAACAGTGAGAACGTCAGACACATGAACAATGCCAACATCACAACATCAAGCAGTGAAAATGTTACACCCTGAAAGAGTGAGAACATCACACCTATAAACAGTGTGAACATCACACCCATAAACAGTGAGAACATCACACCCATAAACAGTGAGAACGACGCACCCATAAACAGTGAGAACGTCACACCCATAAACAGTGTGAACGTCACACGTACCCAGTAAGATTGTGACACCCATAAACAGTGAGATCGTCAAATCCATAAACAGTGAGAATGTCACACCCAGAAAAAGTGAGAACGTCACACCCATAAACAGTGCAAACATCACCCATAAACAGTGAGAACGTCACACCCAGAAACAGTGCAAACATCACCCATAAACAGTGAGAACGTCACACCCATAAACAGTGTGAACATCACACACGTAAACAATGGGAACGTCACACCCTAAACAGCAATAACGCCAAACCCATAAACAATGCGAACGTGACACCCATAAACAGTGAGAACATCACACCCATAAACAGTGTGAACGTCACACCCATAAACAGTGAGAACATCACACCCATAAACAGTGAGAGCGTCACACCCATAAACAGTGAGAATGTCACATCCATAAACAGTGAGAACGTCACACCCATAAACAGTGAGAACGTCACACCCATAAACAGTGAGAACGTCACACCCATAAACAGTGTGAATGTCACACCTATAAACAGTGTGAACGTCACACCCGTAACAGTGAGAACGTAAAATCATAAACAGTGAGAACGTCACACCCATAAACAGTGAGAACGTCACACCCAAAAACAGTGAGAACGTCAAACCCATAAACAGTGAGAACGTCACACCCATAAACAGTGAGAACGTCACACCATAAACAGTGAGAATGTCACACCCATAAACAGTGAGAAAGTCACACCCATAAACAGTGAGAACGTCACACCCATAAACAGTGAGAACGTCACACCCATAAACAGTGAGAACGTCACACCATAAACAGTGAGAATGTCACACCCATAAACAGTGAGAAAGTCACACCCATAAACAGTGAGAACGTCACACCCATAAACAGTTTGAATATCACACCCATGAACAGTGAGAACGTCACACCCATAAACATTGAGAACGTCACAAACATAAACAGTGTGAACGTCGCAACCATTAACAGTGTTAACATTACACCCATAAACAATGCGAAATTCACATCGAAAAATAGGTATAACTTAACACGCTAAGCAGCAAAAATGCCACACCATAAAAATTGAGAACGCCACACCATAAACAGTGAGAACGTCACACCCATAAACAGTGAGAATGTCACGCCCATAAACAATGAGCACGTAACACCCATAAACTGTGAGAAGGTCACACAATAAACAGTGAGAACGTCACACCCATAAACAGTGAGAATGTCACGCCCATAAACAATGAGCACGTAACACCCATAAACTGTGAGAAGGTCACACCCATAAACAGTGAGAACGTCACACCCATAAACAGTGAGAACATCACACCCATAAACAGTGTGAAAATCACACCCATAAACAGTGAGAAAATCACACCCATAAACAGTGAGAACGTCACACCCATAAACAGTGAGAACGTCACACCCAGAAACAGTGAGAATGTCACATGTAAACAGTGAGAACGTCAAATCCATAAACAATGAGAATGTCACACCATTAACAACAATAACGTCACACCCATAAACAGTGTGAACGACAAACCCATGAACAGTGAGAACGTCACACCTATAAACCATGCGAACGAGAAACCCATAAATAGTGAGAACCTCACACCATCAAACAGAGAGAAGATCACACACGTAAACAGTGAGAACATCACAATGTTGAACAGTGAGAACGTCACACACATGAACAATGCCAACATCACAACATCAGGCAGTGAAAATGTTACACCCTGAAAGAGTGAGAACATCACACCCATAAACAGTGAGAACGACGAACCCATAAACAGTGAGAACGTCACACCCATAAACAGTGAGATCGTCAAATCCATAAAAAGTGAGAATGTCACACCCAGAAAAAGTGAGAACGTCACACCCATAAACAGTGCAAACATCACTCATAAACAGTGAGAACGTCACACCCATAAACAGTGAGAACATCACACACGTAAACAATGGGAACGTCACACCCTAAACAGCAATAACGCCAAACCCATAAACAATGCGAACGTGACACCCATAAACAGTGAGAACATCACACCCATAAACAGTGTGAACGTCACACCCATAAACAGTGAGAACGTCACACCCATAAACAGTGTGAACATTACACACGTAAACAATGCGAACGTGACACCCATAAACAGTGAGAACATCACACCCATAAAGAGTTTGAACGTCACACCCATAAACAATGAGAACATCACACCCATAAACAGTGACAGCGTCACACCCATAAACAGTGAGAATGTCACATCCATAAACAGTGAGAACGTCACACCCATAAACAGTGAGAACGTCACATCCATAAACAGTGAGAACGTCACACCCATAAACAGTGAGAACGTCACACCCATAAACAGTGAGAATGTCAAACCCGTAAACAGTGAGAACGTCACACCCGTAAACAGTGAGAACGTCACACCATAAACAGTGAGAACGTCAAACCCATAAACAGCGAGAACATCACACCCATAAACAGAATGAACGACACACCCATAAAGAGTGTGAACGTTAAACCAATAAAGAATGACAACATCACACCCATAAACAGGGAGAACGCCACACCCATAAACAGTGTGAATGTCACAAACATAAACAGTGTGAACTTCACACTCATCAACAGTGAGAAAATCACTCCCATAAACAGTGAGAACGTCACATCATAAACAGTGAGAATGTCACACCCATAAGCAGTGAGAACATCACACCCATGAACAGTGAGAACGTCACACGCATAAACAGTGAGAACGTCACACCATAAACAGTGAGAACGTCACATCCATAAACAGTGAGAACATCACACCCATAAACAGTGAGAATGTCACACCCATAAACAGTGAGAACGTCACACCCATAAACAGTGAGAACATCACACCCATGAACAGTGAGAACGTCACACGCATAAACAGTGAGAACGTCACAACCATAAACAGTGAGAGTGTCACGCCCATAAACAGTGAGAAAGTCACACGCACAAACAGTGAGAGCGCCACACGCATCAAAAGTGAGAACGTCACACGCATAAACAGTGAGAACGTCACACCCATAAACAGTGTGAACGTCACACCCATAAACAGTGTGAACATCACACCCATAAACAGTGTGAACATCACACCCATAAACAGTGAGAACGTCACACCCATAAACAGTGAGAACGTCACACCCATAAACAGTGAGAACGTCACACCCATAAATAGTGAGAACGTCAAACACATAAACAGTGAAAACGTCACACTCATAAACAGTGTGAATGTCACACCCATAAACAGTGAGAACGTCACACCCATTAACAGTGAGCACGTCACAAACATAAACAGTGTGAACGTCACAACCATTAACAGTGTTAACATCACACCCATAAACAATGCGAAATTTACATCGAAAAATAGGTATAACTTAAGACGCTAAGCAGCAAAAATGCCACACCATAAACATCGAGAACGCCAGACCATAAACAGTGAGAACGTCACACCCATAAACAGTGTGAACATCACACCCATAAACAGTGAGAACGTCACACCCATAAACAGTGTGAACGTCACACCCATAAACAGTGAGAACATCACACCCATAAACAGTGAGAGTGTCACACCCATAAACAGTGTGAACGTCACAACCATTAACAGTGTTAACATCACACCCATAAACAATGCGAAATTTACATCGAAAAATAGGTATAACTTAAGACGCTAAGCAGCAAAAATGCCACACCATAAACATCGAGAACGCCAGACCATAAACAGTGAGAACGTCACACCCATAAACAGTGTGAACATCACACCCATAAACAGTGAGAACGTCACACCCATAAACAGTGTGAACGTCACACCCATAAACAGTGAGAACATCACACCCATAAACAGTGAGAGTGTCACACCCATAAACAGTGTGAACGTCACACCCATAAACAGTGTGAACGTCACACCCATAAACAGTGAGAGTGTCACACCCATAAACAGTGTGAACGTCACACCCATAAACAGTGAGAACATCACACCCATAAACAGTGAGAGTGTCACACCCATAAACAGTGTGAACGTCACACCCATAAACAGTGTGAACGTCACACCCATAAACAGTGAAAACGTCACACCAATAAACAGTGAGAACGTCACACCCATAAACAGTAAAACGACACACCCATAAAGAGTGTGAACGTCAAACCTATACAGAATGATAACATCACACCCATAAACAGTGTGAACGAGAAACCCATAAACAGTGAGAACGTCACCCGAATAAGCCGTTTGAACGTGACACCCATTAACAGTGTGAATGACACAAACATAAACAGTGTGAACTTCACACTCATAAACATTCAGAACATCACACCCATAAACAGTGAGAACGTCACACCCATAAACAATGAGCTCGTCACACCCAGAAACCATGAGAACGTCAAACCCACAAACAGTTAGAATGTCAAACCCATAAACAGTGAGAACGCCACACGCATAAACAGTGAGAACGTCACACGCATAAACAGTGAGAACGTCACACGCATAAACAGTGAGAACACCACACCCATAAACAGTGAGAGTGTCACACCCATAAACAGTGAGAACGCCACACGCATCAAAAGTGAGAACGTCACACCCATAAACAGGGAGAATGTCACAAACATAAACAGCGTGAACTTCATACTCATAAACATTCAGAACATCACACCCATAAACAATGAGCTCGTCACACCCATAAACAGTGAGAGTGTCACGCCCATAAACAGTGAGAACGTCACAGCCATAAACAGTGAGAACGCCACACCCATAAACAGTGAGAACATCACACCCATAAACAGTGAGAGTGTCACGCCCATAAACAGTGAGAACGTCACACCCATAAACAGTGAGAACGCCACACGCATAAACAGTGAGAACGTCACACCCATAAACAGTGAGAACGTCACACCCATAAACAGTGAGAACGTCACACCCATAAACAGTGAGAACGTCACACCCATAAACAGTGAGAACGTCACACCCATAAACAGTGAGAACGCCACACGCATAAACAGTGAGAACGTCACACCCATAAACAGTGAGAACGTCACACCCATAAACAGTGTGAACGTCACACCCATAAACAGTGAGAACATCACACCCAAAAACAGTGTGAACGTCACACCCATAAACAGTGAGAACGTCACACCCATAAACAGTGAGAACATCACACCCAAAAACAGTGAGAACGTGACACCCATAAACAGTGAGAAAATCACACCCATAATCAGTGAGAACGTCACACCCATAAACAGTGTGAACGTCACACCCCTAAACAGTGAGAACATCACACCCATAAACAGTGAGAACGTCACACCCATAAACAGTGAGAAAATCACACCCATAAACAGTGAGAACGTCACACCCATAAACAGTGAGAACGTCACACCCATAAACAGTGAGAACGTCACACCCATAAACACTGAGAACGTCACACGCATAAACAGTGTGAACGTCACACCCATAAACAGTGAGAACGTCACACCCATAAACAGTGTGAACGTCACACCCATAAACAGTGAGAACGTCACACCCATAAACAGTGAGAACGTCACATCCATAAACAGTGAGAACGTCACACCATAAACAGTGAGAATGTCACACCCATAAACAGTGAGAACGTCACATCATAAACAGTGAGAATGTCACACCCATAAACAGTGAGAAAGTCACACCCATAAACAGTGAGAACATCACACCCATAAACAGTGCAAAACGCACGTAAACAGTGAGAACGTCAAACCCATAAACAGTGAGAACGTCACACACATAAACAGTGAGAACGTCAAATCCATAAACAGCGAGAACATCACACCCATAAACAGTGAGAATGTCACACCCATAAACAGTGAGAATGTCACACCCATAAACAGTCAGAATGTCACACCCATAAACAGTGAGAACGTCACACCCATAAACAGTGAGAATGTCACACACATAAACAGTGAGAATGTCACACCCATAAAGAGTGCAAACGTCACACGTAAAAAGTGAGATCATCAAACCCATAAACAGTGAGAACGTCACACCCATAAAGTGTGCAAACATCACACGTAAACAGCAATAACGTCAAACCCATAAACAGTACGAACGTCCAACCCATAAAGAGTGTGAACATCACACCCTTAACAACAATAACGTCGCACCCATAAACAGTGAGAACGTCACACCCATAAACAGTGTGAACGTCACACCCATAAACAGTGAGACCATCACACCCATAAACAGTGAGAATGTCACATGTAAACAGTGAGAACGTCAAATCCATAAACAATGAGAATGTCACACCATTAACAACAATAACGTCACACCCATAAACAGTGTGAACGACAAACCCATGAACAGTGAGAACGTCACACCTATAAACCATGCGAACGAGAAACCCATAAAGAGTGCGAACGTCACACCATCAAACAGAGAGAAGATCACACACGTAAACAGTGAGAACATCACAATGTTGAACAGTGAGAACGTCACACACATGAACAATGCCAACATCACAACATCAGGCAGTGAAAATGTTACACCCTGAAAGAGTGAGAGCATCACACCCATAAACAGTGAGAACGACGCACCCATAAACAGTGAGAAAATCACACCCATAAACAGTGAGAAAATCACACCCAAAAACAGTGAGAAGGTCACACAATAAACAGTGTGAACATCACACCCACAAACAGTGAGAACGTCACACCCATAAACAGTGAGAACATCACACCCAGAAACAGTGTGAACATCACGCCCATAAACAGTGAGAACATCACACCCATAAACAGTGTGAACGTCACACCCATAAACAGTGAGAACGTCACACCCATAAACAGTGTGAACGTCACACCCATGAACAGTGAGAACGTCAAATCCATAAACAGTGAGAACGTCACACCATAAACAGTGAGAATGTCACACCCATAAAACAGTGAGAACGTCAAATCCATAAACAGTGAGAACGTCACTACCATAAACAGTGAGAACGTCACACCCATAAAGAGTGCAAACGTCACACTTAAAAAGTGAGATCATCAAACCCATAAACAGTGAGAACATCACACCCATAAACAGTGAGACCATCACACCCATAAACAGTGAGAACACCACACCCATAAACAGTGAGAACGTCACTACCATAAACAGTGAGAACGTCACACCCATAAACAGTGAGAACGTCACACCCATAACGAGTGCAAACATCACACGTAAACAGCAATAACGTCAAACCCATAAACAGTGAGAACGTCCTACCCATAAACAGTGTGAACGTCACACCCATAAACAGTGAGAACGTCACACCCAGAAACAGTGAGAAAATCACACCCATAAACAGTGAGAACGTCACACCCATAAACAGTGAGAATGTCACACCCATAAACAGTGAGAACGTCACACCCATAAACAGTGAGAACGTCACACCCATAAACAGTGAGAACGTCACACCCATAAACAGTGAGAACGTCACACCCATAAAGAGTGCAAACGTCACACGTAAAAAGTGAGATCATCAAACCCATAAACAGTGAGAACATCACACCCATGAACAGTGTGAACGTCACACCCATAAACAGTGAGAACATCACACCCATAAACAGTGTGAACGTCACACCCATAAACAGTGAGAACGTCAAATCCATAAACAGTGAGAACGTCACACCATAAACAGTGAGAATGTCACACCCATAAACAGTGAGAACGTCAAATCCATAAACAGTGAGAACGTCACACCATAAACAGTGAGAACGTCACACCCATAAACAGTGAGAACGTCACACCCATAAAGAGTGCAAACGTCACACGTAAAAAGTGAGATCATCAAACCCATAAACAGTGAGAACGTCACACCCATAAACAGTGTGAACATCACACCCATAAACAGTGAGACCATCACACCCATAAACAGTGTGAACGTCACACACATAATGAGTGGGAACATCACACCCAAAAACAGTGAGAACGTCACACCCATAAGCAGTGAGAACATCACACCCATAAACAGTGAGAACGTCACACCCAGAAACAGTGTGAACATCACACCCATAAACAGTGAGAACGTCACACTCATAAACAGTGAGAACGTCACACCCATAAACAGTGAGAACGTCACACCCATAAACAGTGAGAATGTCACACACAGAAACAGTGAGAACGTCACACCCATAAACAGTGAGAACGTCACACCCATAAACAGTGAGAATGTTACACACAGAAACAGTGAGAACGTCACACCCATAAACAGTGAGAACGTCAAACCCATAAACAGTGTGAACATCACACCCATAAAAAGTGAGAATGTCACACCCATAAACAGTGTGAACGTCACACCCATAAACAGTGTGAACGTCACACCCATAAACAGTGAGAACGTCACACCCATAAACAGTGTGAACGTTACACACATAAACAGTGTGAACATCACCTATAAATAATGAGAATGTCACACCCATAAACAGTGAGAACATCACACCCAGAAACTGTGAGAACGTCACACCCATAAACAGTGTGAACATCACTCCCATAAACAGTGAGAATGGCACACCCATAAACAGTGTGAACATCACACCCATAAACAGTGAGAACGTCACACCCATAAAGAGTGTGAACATCACACCCATAAACAGTGAGAACGTCACACCCATAAACAGTGTGAACATCACACCCATAAACAGTGAGAACGTCACACCCATAAAGAGTGTGAACAACACACCCATAAACAGTGAGAACGTCACACCCATAAACAGTGAGAATGTCAAACCCATAAACAGTGAGAACGTCACACCCATAAAGAGTTTGAACGTCACACCCATAAACAGTGAGAACGTCACACCCATAACAACAATAACGTCACACCCATAAACAGTGTGAACGTCACACCCATGAACAGGGAGAACATCACACCCATAAACATTTTGAACCTCACACCCGTAAGCAGGGAAAACATCACACCCATAAACAGTGAGAACATCACACCCACAAACAGTGAGAATGTCACACCCATAAACAGTGAGAATGTCACACCCATAAACAGTCAGAATGTCACACCCATAAACAGTGTGAATGTCACAAACAGAAACAGTGAGAACATCACACCCATAAACAGTGAGAATGTCACACCCATAAACAGTGAGAATGTCACACCCATAAACAGTGAGAACATCACACCCACAAACAGTGAGAATGTCACACCCATAAACAGTCAGAATGTCACACCCATAAACAGTGAGAACGTCACACCCATAAACAGTGAGAACGTCACTACCATAAACAGTGAGAACATCACACTTAGAAACAGCGAGAATGTCACACACATAAATAGTGTGAAGGACACACCCATAAACAGTGAGAATGTCACACCCATAAAGAGTGCAAACGTCACACGTAAAAAGTGAGATCATCAAACCCATAAACAGTGAGAACGTCACACCCATAAAGTGTGCAAACATCACACATAAACAGCAATAACGTCAAACCCATAAACAGTACGAACGTCCAACCCATAAACAGTGTGAACATCACACCCTTAACAACAATAACGTCGCACCCATAAACAGTGAGAACGTCACACCCATAAACAGTGTGAACGTCACACCCATAAACAGTGAGACCATCACACCCATAAACAGTGAGAATGTCACATGTAAACAGTGAGAACGTCAAATCCATAAACAATGTGAATGTCACACCATTAACAACAATAACGTCACACCCATAAACAGTGTGAACGACAAACCCATCAACAGTGAGAACGTCACACCTATAAACCATGCGAACGAGAAACCCATAAAGAGTGCGAACGTCACACCATCAAACAGAGAGAAGATCACACACGTAAACAGTGAGAACATCACAATGTTGAACAGTGAGAACGTCACACACATGAACAATGCCAACATCACAACATCAGGCAGTGAAAATGTTACACCCTGAAAGAGTGAGAGCATCACACCCATAAACAGTGAGAAAATCACACCCATAAACAGTGAGAAAATCACACCCAAAAACAGTGAGAAGGTCACACAATAAACAGTGTGAACATCACACCCACAAACAGTGAGAACGTCACACCCATAAACAGTGAGAACATCACACCCAGAAACAGTGTGAACATCACGCCCATAAACAGTGAGAACATCACACCCATAAACAGTGTGAACGTCACACCCATAAACAGTGAGAACGTCACACCCATAAACAGTGTGAACGTCACACCCATGAACAGTGAGAACGTCAAATCCATAAACAGTGAGAACGTCACACCATAAACAGTGAGAATGTCACACCCATAAAACAGTGAGAACGTCAAATCCATAAACAGTGACAACGTCACACCATAAACAGTGAGAATGTCACTACCATAAACAGTGAGAACGTCACACCCATAAAGAGTGCAAACGTCACACTTAAAAAGTGAGATCATCAAACCCATAAACAGTGAGAACATCACACCCATGAACAGTGAGAACATCACACCCATAAACAGTGAGAACATCACACCCATAAACAGTGTGAACGTCACACCCATGAACAGTGAGAACGTCACACCCATAAACTGTGTGAACATCACACCCATAAACAGTGTGAACGTCACACCCATAAACAGTGAGAACGTCACACCCATAAACTGTGTGAACGTCACACCCATAAACAGTGAGAACGTCAAATCCATAAACAGTGAGAACGTCACACCATAAACAGTGAGAATGTCACACCCATAAACAGTGAGAACGTCAAATCCATAAACAGTGAGAACGTCACACCATAAACAGTGAGCACGTCACTACCATAAACAGTGAGAACGTCACACCCATAAAGAGTGCAAACGTCACACGTAAAAAGTGAGATCATCAAACCCATAAACAGTGAGAATGTCACACCCATAAACAGCGTGAACATCACACCCATAAACAGTGAGACCATCACACCCATAAACAGTGAGAACACCACACCCATAAACAGTGAGAACGTCACTACCATAAACAGTGAGAACGTCACACCCATAACGAGTGCAAACATCACACGTAAACAGCAATAACGTCAAACCCATAAACAGTGAGAACGTCCAACCCATAAACAGTGTGAACGTCACACCCATAAACAGTGAGAACGTCACACCCAGAAACAGTGAGAAAATCACACCCATAAACAGTGAGAACGTCACACCCATAAACAGTGAGAATGTCACACCCATAAACAGTGAGAACGTCACACCCATAAACAGTGAGAACGTCACACCCATAAACAGTGAGAACGTCACACCCATAAAGAGTGCAAACGTCACACGTAAAAAGTGAGATCATCAAACCCATAAACAGTGAGAACATCACACCCATGAACAGTGTGAACGTCACACCCATAAACAGTGAGAACATCACACCCATAAACAGTGTGAACGTCACACCCATAAACAGTGAGAACGTCAAATCCATAAACAGTGAGAACGTCACACCATAAACAGTGAGAATGTCACACCCATAAACAGTGAGAACGTCAAATCCATAAACAGTGAGAACGTCACACCATAAACAGTGAGAACGTCACACCCATAAACAGTGAGAACGTCACACCCATAAACAGTGAGAACGTCACACCCAGAAACAGTGAGAACGTCACACCCATAAACAGTGAGAACGTCACACAGATGAACCGTGAGAACGTCACACCCATAAACAGTGAGAACATAACACCCATAAACAGTGAGAACGTCACATGCATAAACAGTGAGAACGTCACACCCATAAAGAGTGTGAACATTACACCCATAAACAGTGAGAACGTCACACCCATAAACAGTGTGAACATCACACCCATAAACAGTGAGGACATCAGACGCATAAACAGTGAGAACGTCACACCCATAAACAGTGAGAACGCCACACGCATCAACAGTGAGAACGTCACACGCATAAACAGTGAGAACGTCACACCCATAAACAGTGTGAACATCACACCCAAAAACAGTGAGAAGGTCACACAATAAACAGTGTGAACATCACACCCACAAACAGTGAGAACGTCACACCCATAAACAGTGAGAACATCACACCCATAAACAGTGAGAACATCACACCAATAAACAGTCTGAACATCACACCCATAAACAGTGAGAACGTCAAACCCATAAACAGTGAGAACGTCACACCCATAAACAGTGTGAATATCACACCCATAAACAGTGAGAACGTCACACGCATAAACAGTAAGAACGTCACACCCATAAAAAGTGAGAATGTCACACCTATAAACACTGTGAATGTCACACCTATAAACAGTGAGAACGCTACACCCATAAACAGTGTGAACATCACACCCATGAACAGGGAGAACCTCACACCCAGAAACAGTGAGAACGTCACACCCATAAACAGTGTGAACAACACACCCATAAACAGTGAAAACATCACACCCATAAACAGTGAGAACATCACACCCATAAACAGTGAGAACATCACACCAATAAACAGTGTGAACATCACACCCATAAACAGTGAGAACGTCAAACCCATAAACAGTGAGAACGTCACACCCATAAACAGTGTGAATATCACACCCATAAACAGTGAGAACGTCACACGCATAAACAGTAAGAACGTCACACCCATAAACAGTGTGAACGTCACACCCATTAACAGTGTTAACATCACACCCATAAACAATGCGAAATTCACATCGAAAAATAGGTATAACTTAACACGCTAAGCAGCAAAAATGCCACACCATAAACATTGAGAACGCCACACCATAAACAGTTAGAACGTCACACCCATAAACAGTGAGAATGTCACACCCATAAACAGTGAGAATGTCACACCCATAAACAGTGAGAGTGTCACGCCCATAAACAGTGAGAACGCCACATGCATAAACAGTGAGAACGTCACACCCATAAACAGTGAGAATGTCACACCCATAAACAGTGAGAATGTCGCACCCATAAGCAGTTTGAACGTTGACACCCATAAACAGTGAGAACGTCACACCCATAAACAGTGAGAACGTCACACCCATAAACAGTGAGAACGCCACACCCATAAACAGTGTGAAGTCACAAACAGAAACAGTGTGAACTTCACACCCATAAACAGTGTGAACGTCACACCCATGAACAGGGAGAACATCACACCCATAAACATTTTGAACCTCACACCCGTAAGCAGGGAAAACATCACACCCATAAACAGTGAGAACATCACACCCACAAACAGTGAGAATGTCACACCCATAAACAGTGAGAATGTCACACCCATAAACAGTCAGAATGTCACACCCATAAACAGTGTGAATGTCACAAACAGAAACAGTGAGAACATCACACCCATAAACAGTGAGAATGTCACACCCATAAACAGTGAGAATGTCACACCCATAAACAGTGAGAACATCACACCCACAAACAGTGAGAATGTCACACCCATAAACAGTCAGAATGTCACACCCATAAACAGTGAGAACGTCACACCCATAAACAGTGAGAACGTCACTACCATAAACAGTGAGAACATCACACTTAGAAACAGCGAGAATGTCACACACATAAATAGTGTGAAGGACACACCCATAAACAGTGAGAATGTCACACCCATAAAGAGTGCAAACGTCACACGTAAAAAGTGAGATCATCAAACCCATAAACAGTGAGAACGTCACACCCATAAAGTGTGCAAACATCACACATAAACAGCAATAACGTCAAACCCATAAACAGTACGAACGTCCAACCCATAAACAGTGTGAACATCACACCCTTAACAACAATAACGTCGCACCCATAAACAGTGAGAACGTCACACCCATAAACAGTGTGAACGTCACACCCATAAACAGTGAGACCATCACACCCATAAACAGTGAGAATGTCACATGTAAACAGTGAGAACGTCAAATCCATAAACAATGTGAATGTCACACCATTAACAACAATAACGTCACACCCATAAACAGTGTGAACGACAAACCCATCAACAGTGAGAACGTCACACCTATAAACCATGCGAACGAGAAACCCATAAAGAGTGCGAACGTCACACCATCAAACAGAGAGAAGATCACACACGTAAACAGTGAGAACATCACAATGTTGAACAGTGAGAACGTCACACACATGAACAATGCCAACATCACAACATCAGGCAGTGAAAATGTTACACCCTGAAAGAGTGAGAGCATCACACCCATAAACAGTGAGAAAATCACACCCATAAACAGTGAGAAAATCACACCCAAAAACAGTGAGAAGGTCACACAATAAACAGTGTGAACATCACACCCACAAACAGTGAGAACGTCACACCCATAAACAGTGAGAACATCACACCCAGAAACAGTGTGAACATCACGCCCATAAACAGTGAGAACATCACACCCATAAACAGTGTGAACGTCACACCCATAAACAGTGAGAACGTCACACCCATAAACAGTGTGAACGTCACACCCATGAACAGTGAGAACGTCAAATCCATAAACAGTGAGAACGTCACACCATAAACAGTGAGAATGTCACACCCATAAAACAGTGAGAACGTCAAATCCATAAACAGTGACAACGTCACACCATAAACAGTGAGAATGTCACTACCATAAACAGTGAGAACGTCACACCCATAAAGAGTGCAAACGTCACACTTAAAAAGTGAGATCATCAAACCCATAAACAGTGAGAACATCACACCCATGAACAGTGAGAACATCACACCCATAAACAGTGAGAACATCACACCCATAAACAGTGTGAACGTCACACCCATGAACAGTGAGAACGTCACACCCATAAACTGTGTGAACATCACACCCATAAACAGTGTGAACGTCACACCCATAAACAGTGAGAACGTCACACCCATAAACTGTGTGAACGTCACACCCATAAACAGTGAGAACGTCAAATCCATAAACAGTGAGAACGTCACACCATAAACAGTGAGAATGTCACACCCATAAACAGTGAGAACGTCAAATCCATAAACAGTGAGAACGTCACACCATAAACAGTGAGCACGTCACTACCATAAACAGTGAGAACGTCACACCCATAAAGAGTGCAAACGTCACACGTAAAAAGTGAGATCATCAAACCCATAAACAGTGAGAATGTCACACCCATAAACAGCGTGAACATCACACCCATAAACAGTGAGACCATCACACCCATAAACAGTGAGAACACCACACCCATAAACAGTGAGAACGTCACTACCATAAACAGTGAGAACGTCACACCCATAACGAGTGCAAACATCACACGTAAACAGCAATAACGTCAAACCCATAAACAGTGAGAACGTCCAACCCATAAACAGTGTGAACGTCACACCCATAAACAGTGAGAACGTCACACCCAGAAACAGTGAGAAAATCACACCCATAAACAGTGAGAACATCACACCCATAAACAGTGAGAATGTCACACCCATAAACAGTGAGAACGTCACACCCATAAACAGTGAGAACGTCACACCCATAAACAGTGAGAACGTCACACCCATAAAGAGTGCAAACGTCACACGTAAAAAGTGAGATCATCAAACCCATAAACAGTGAGAACATCACACCCATGAACAGTGTGAACGTCACACCCATAAACAGTGAGAACATCACACCCATAAACAGTGTGAACGTCACACCCATAAACAGTGAGAACGTCAAATCCATAAACAGTGAGAACGTCACACCATAAACAGTGAGAATGTCACACCCATAAACAGTGAGAACGTCAAATCCATAAACAGTGAGAACGTCACACCATAAACAGTGAGAACGTCACACCCATAAACAGTGAGAACGTCACACCCATAAACAGTGAGAACGTCACACCCAGAAACAGTGAGAACGTCACACCCATAAACAGTGAGAACGTCACACAGATGAACCGTGAGAACGTCACACCCATAAACAGTGAGAACATAACACCCATAAACAGTGAGAACGTCACATGCATAAACAGTGAGAACGTCACACCCATAAAGAGTGTGAACATTACACCCATAAACAGTGAGAACGTCACACCCATAAACAGTGTGAACATCACACCCATAAACAGTGAGGACATCAGACGCATAAACAGTGAGAACGTCACACCCATAAACAGTGAGAACGCCACACGCATCAACAGTGAGAACGTCACACGCATAAACAGTGAGAACGTCACACCCATAAACAGTGTGAACATCACACCCAAAAACAGTGAGAAGGTCACACAATAAACAGTGTGAACATCACACCCACAAACAGTGAGAACGTCACACCCATAAACAGTGAGAACATCACACCCATAAACAGTGAGAACATCACACCAATAAACAGTCTGAACATCACACCCATAAACAGTGAGAACGTCAAACCCATAAACAGTGAGAACGTCACACCCATAAACAGTGTGAATATCACACCCATAAACAGTGAGAACGTCACACGCATAAACAGTAAGAACGTCACACCCATAAAAAGTGAGAATGTCACACCTATAAACACTGTGAATGTCACACCTATAAACAGTGAGAACGCTACACCCATAAACAGTGTGAACATCACACCCATGAACAGGGAGAACCTCACACCCAGAAACAGTGAGAACGTCACACCCATAAACAGTGTGAACAACACACCCATAAACAGTGAAAACATCACACCCATAAACAGTGAGAACATCACACCCATAAACAGTGAGAACATCACACCAATAAACAGTGTGAACATCACACCCATAAACAGTGAGAACGTCAAACCCATAAACAGTGAGAACGTCACACCCATAAACAGAGAGAAGTCACACCCATAAACAGTGTGAATATCACACCCATAAACAGTGAGAACGTCACACGCATAAACAGTAAGAACGTCACACCCATAAACAGTGTGAACGTCACACCCATTAACAGTGTTAACATCACACCCATAAACAATGTGAAATTCACATCGAAAAATAGGTATAACTTAACACGCTAAGCAGCAAAAATGCCACACCATAAACATTGAGAACGCCACACCATAAACAGTGAGAACGTCACACCCATAAACAGTGAGAATGTCACGCCCATAAACAGTGAGAGTGTCACACCCATAAACAGTGAGAACGCCACATGCATAAACAGTGAGAACGTCACACCAATAAACAGTGAGAACGTCAAACCCACAGACAGTGAGAATGTCACAAACAGAAACAGTGTGAACTTCAGATCCAATAACAGTGTTAACATCACACCCATAAACATTGTGAAATTCACATCGAAAAATAGGTAGAACTTAACACCCTAAGCAGCAAAAATGCCACACCATAAACAGTGAGAACGTCACACCCATAAACAGTGAGAACGTCAAACCCATAAACAGTGAGAACGTCACACCCATAAACAGTGAGAACGTCACACCCATAAACAGTGAGAACATCACACCCATAAACAGTGAGAACGTCAAACCCATAAACAGTGAGAACGTCACACCCATAAACAGTGAGAACATCACACCCATAAACAGTGTGAACGTCACACCCATAAACAGTGAGAACGTCACACCCATAAACAGTGAGAACATCACACCCATAAACAGTGAGAACGTCACACCCATAAACAGTGAGAACGTCACACCCATAAACAGTGAGAACGTCACACACATAAACAGTGAGAACGTCACACCCATAAATAGTGAGAACGTCAAACCAATAAACAGTGAGAACGTCACACCCATAAACAGTGAGAACGTCACACCCATAAACAGTGAGAACGTCACACCCATAAACAGTGAGAACGTCACACCCATAAACAGTGAGAACGTCACACCCATAAACAGTGAGAACATCACACCCATAAACAGTGAGAACGTCACACCCATAAACAGTGAGAACGTCACACCCATAAACAGTGAGAACGTCACACCCATAAACAGTGTGAACGTCACACCCATAAACAGTGTGAACATTACTCTCATAAACACTGAGAATGTCACATCCATAAACAGTGTGAATGTCACACCATAAAGAGTGAGAACATCACACCCATAAACAGTGTGAGTGTCACACCCATAAACTGTGTGAACATCACACTCATAAACAGTGAAAATTTCAAACCTATAAACAGTGAGAACGTCACACCTAGAAACAGTGAAAACGCCACACCATAAACAGTGAGAACGTCAAACCCTTAGACAGTGAGAATGTCACACCCATAAACAGTGAGCTTTTCACACCCATAAACAGTGAGCACGTCACACCCATAAACAGTGTGAACGTCAGATCCATTAACAATGTTAACATCACACCCATTAACATTGCGAAATTCGCATCGAAAAATAGGTAGAACTTAACACCCTAAGCAGCAAAAACGCCACATCATAAACAGGGAGAATATCAAACCCATAAACAGTGTAACATCATACTCATAAACAGTGGGAACATCAAACTCATAGACAGGGAGAACGTCACGCCCATAAGAACTGAGAACATTTCACCCATTAAGAGTGTGAACTTCACACTCATAAACAGTGAGAACGTCAAACCCATAGACCGTGAGAACGTCACACCCATAAACAGTATAAACGACACACCCATAAAGAGTGTGAACATCAAACCTATAAAGAATGATAACATCACACCCATGAACGGTGTGAATGAGAAACCCATAAAGAGTCAGAACGTCACACCCATAAGCAGTTTGAACGTGACACCCATAAACAGTGTGAACATCACACCCATAAATAGGAGAACGTCACACCCATAAACATTTTGAGCATCACACCCATAAAAAGTGAGAACGTCACACCCATAAAAAGTGAGAACGTCACACCCATAAACAGTGAGAATGTCACACCCATAAACAGTGAGAACGTCACATGCATAAACAGTGAGAATGTCACACACATAAACAGTGAGAATATCACACCCATAAACAGTGAGAACGTCACACCCATAAACAGTGTGAACATCACACCCATAAACAGTGAGAATGTCACACCCATAAACAGTGAGAATGTCACACCCATAAACAGTGAGAACGTCACACCCATAAACAGTGAGAACGTCACACCCATAAACAGTGAGAACGTCACACCCATAAACAGTGTGAACATCACACCCATAAACAGTGAGAATGTCACACCCATAAACAGTGAGAACGTCACACCCATAAACAGTGAGAACGTCACACCCATACATCTTTTGAATGTCACACCCATAAACAGTGAGAACGTCACACCAAAAACAGTGAGAACCTCACACACATAAACAGTGAGTTGTCAAACCCATAAACAATGAGAACGTCACACACATAAACAGTGTGAACGTCAGTTCCATTAACAATGTTAACATCACACCCATTAACATTGCGAAATTCGCATCGAAAAATAGGTAGAACTTAACACCCTAAGCAGCAAAAATGCCACATCATAAACAGGGAGAATATCAAACCCATAAACAGTGTAACATCATACTCATAAACAGTGGGAACATCAAACTCATAGACAGGGAGAACGTCACGCCCATAAGAAGTGAGAACATTTCACCCATTAAGTGTGTGAACTTCACACTCATAAACAGTGAGAACGTCAAACCCATAGACCGTGTGAACGTCACACCCATAAACAGTGCAAAACTCACGTGCAAACAGCGAGAACGTCACACCCATAAACATTATGAACGACACACCCATAAAGAGTGTGAACGTCAAACCTATAAAGAATGATAACATCACACCCATGAACAGTGGAACGAGAAACCCATAAACAGTGAGAACGTCACACCCATCAACAGTGAGAACGCCAAACCCATAAACAGTGAGAACATAACACCCATAAACTGTGAGAACGTCACACCCATAAACAGTGAGAACGTCACACCCACACAACTTTTGAATGTCACACCCATAAACAGTGAGAACATCACACCCATAAACAGTGAGAACGTCACACCCATAAACAGTGAGAACGTCACACCCACACAACTTTTGAATGTCACACCCATAAACAGTGAGAACATCACACCCATAAACAGTGAGAACGTCACACCCATAAACAGTGAGAACGTCACACCCATAAACAGTGAGAACGTCACACCCATAAACAGTGAGAACATCACACCCATAAACATTAAGTACGTCACACCCATAAACAACGAGAACGTCACACCCATAAACAGTGTGAACATCACACCTATAAATAGTGAGAAAGTCAAACCCATAAACAGTGAGAACGCCAAACCCATAAACAGTGTGAACATCACACAGGTAAAAAGTATGAACTTCACACTCATAAACAGTGAGAACGTCAAACCCATGTACAGTTTGAACATCACACTCATAAAAAGTGAGAACGTCAAACTTATAAACAGTGTGAACATCACACTCATAAATAGTGGGAACGTCACACCCATAAATATTGCAAACGTCACACGTAAACAGTGAGAATGTCACACCCTAAACAGCAATAACGTCAAACCCATAAACAGTGTGAATGTCACACCCATAAACAGAGAGATCATCACACCCATGAACAGTGAGAATGTCACACCCATAAACAGTGAGAATGTCACACCCATAAACAGTGTGAACGTCACACGCATAAACAGTGAGAATGTCACACCCATAAACAGTGTGAACATCACTCCCATAAACAGGGAGAATGGCACACCCATAAACAGTGTGAACATCACACCCATAAACAGTGAGAACGTCACACCCATAAAGAGTGTGAACATCACACCCATAAACAGTGAGAACGTCACACCCATAAACAGTGTGAACATCACACCCATAAACAGTGAGAACGTCACACCCATAAAGAGTGTGAACAACACACCCATAAACAGTGAGAACGTCACACCCATAAACAGTGAGAATGTCAAACCCATAAACAGTGAGAACGTCACACCCATAAAGAGTTTGAACGTCACACCCATAAACAGTGAGAACGTCACACCCATCAACAGTGAGAACGCCAAACCCATAAACAGTGAGAACATAACACCCATAAACTGTGAGAACGTCACACCCATAAACAGTGAGAACGTCACACCCACACAACTTTTGAATGTCACACCCATAAACAGTGAGAACATCACACCCATAAACAGTGAGAACGTCACACCCATAAACAGTGAGAACGTCACACCCACACAACTTTTGAATGTCACACCCATAAACAGTGAGAACATCACACCCATAAACAGTGAGAACGTCACACCCATAAACAGTGAGAACGTCACACCCATAAACAGTGAGAACGTCACACCCATAAACAGTGAGAACATCACACCCATAAACATTAAGTACGTCACACCCATAAACAACGAGAACGTCACACCCATAAACAGTGTGAACATCACACCTATAAATAGTGAGAAAGTCAAACCCATAAACAGTGAGAACGCCAAACCCATAAACAGTGTGAACATCACACAGGTAAAAAGTATGAACTTCACACTCATAAACAGTGAGAACGTCAAACCCATGTACAGTTTGAACATCACACTCATAAAAAGTGAGAACGTCAAACTTATAAACAGTGTGAACATCACACTCATAAATAGTGGGAACGTCACACCCATAAATATTGCAAACGTCACACGTAACCAGTGAGAATGTCACACCCTAAACAGCAATAACGTCAAACCCATAAACAGTGTGAATGTCACACCCATAAACAGAGAGATCATCACACCCATGAACAGTGAGAATGTCACACCCATAAACAGTGAGAATGTCACACCCATAAACAGTGTGAACGTCACACGCATAAACAGTGAGAATGTCACACCCATAAACAGTGTGAACATCACTCCCATAAACAGTGAGAATGGCACACCCATAAACAGTGTGAACATCACACCCATAAACAGTGAGAACGTCACACCCATAAAGAGTGTGAACATCACACCCATAAACAGTGAGAACGTCACACCCATAAACAGTGTGAACATCACACCCATAAACAGTGAGAACGTCACACCCATAAAGAGTGTGAACAACACACCCATAAACAGTGAGAACGTCACACCCATAAACAGTGAGAATGTCAAACCCATAAACAGTGAGAACGTCACACCCATAAAGAGTTTGAACGTCACACCCATAAACAGTGAGAAGGTCACACCCATAAACAGTGTGAACGTCACACCCATAAACAGTGAGAACGTCACACCCATAAACAGTGTGAACGTCACACCCATAAACAGTGAGAACGTCACACCCATAAACAGTGAGAACGTCACACCCATAAACAGTGTGAACGTCACACCCATAAACAGTGAGAACGTCACACCCATAAACAGTGTGAACGTCACACCCATAAACAGTGAGAACGTCACACCCATAAACAGTGAGAACGTCACACCCATAAACAGTGTGAACGTCACACCCATAAACAGTGAGAACGTCACACCCATAAACAGTGTGAACGTCACACCCATAAACAGTGAGAACGTCAAATCCATAAACAGCGAGAACATCACACCCATAAACAGAATGAACGACACACCCATAAAGAGTGTGAATGTTAAACCAATAAAGAATGACAACATCACACCCATGAACAGTGTGAACTAGAAAACCATAAAGAGTGAGAACCTCACCCCCATAAACAGTGTGAACGTCACACCCATAAACAGTGAGAACGTCACACCCATGAACAGTGAGAATGTCAAATCCATAAACAGTGAGAACGTCACACCATAAACAGTGAGAACGTCACACCCATGAACAGTGAGAACGTCAAATCCATAAACAGTGAGAACGTCACACCCATAAAACAGTGAGAACGTCAAATCCATAAACAGTGACAACGTCACACCATAAACAGTGAGAACGTGACTACCATAAACAGTGAGAACGTCACACCCATAAAGAGTGCAAACGTCACACTTAAAAAGTGAGATCATCAAACCCATAAACAGTGAGAACATCACACCCATGAACAGTGAGAACATCACACCCATAAACAGTGAGAACATCACACCCATAAACAGTGTGAACGTCACACCCATAAACAGTGAGAACGTCACACCCATAAACAGTGAGAACGTCAAATCCATAAACAGTGAGAACGTCACACCCATAAACAGTGAGCACGTCACTACCATAAACAGTGAGAACGTCACACCCATAAAGAGTGCAAACGTCACACGTAAAAAGTGAGATCATCAAACCCATAAACAGTGAGAACGTCACACCCATAAACAGTGAGAATGTCACACCCATAAACAGCGTGAACATCACACCCATAAACAGTGAGACCATCACACCCATAAACAGTGAGAACACCACACCCATAAACAGTGAGAACGTCACTACCATAAACAGTGAGAACGTCACACCCATAACGAGTGCAAACATCACACGTAAACAGCAATAACGTCAAACCCATAAACAGTGAGAACGTCCAACCCATAAACAGTGTGAACGTCACACCCATAAACAGTGAGAACGTCACACCCAGAAACAGTGAGAAAATCACACCCATAAACAGTGAGAACGTCACACCCATAAACAGTGAGAATGTCACACCCATAAACACTGAGAACGTCACACCCATAAACAGTGAGAACGTCACACCCATAAACAGTGAGAACGTCACACCCATAAAGAGTGCAAACGTCACACGTAAAAAGTGAGATCATCAAACCCATAAACAGTGAGAACATCACACCCATGAACAGTGTGAACGTCACACCCATAAACAGTGAGAACGTCACACCCATAAACAGTGAGAACGTCACACCCATAAACAGTGTGAATGTCACACCCATAAAGAGTGCAAACGTCACACGTAAAAAGTGAGATCATCAAACCCATAAACAGTGAGAACGTCACACCCATAAACAGTGAGAACGTCACACCCATAAACAGTGTGAACATCACACCCTTAACAACAATAACGTCGCACCCATAAACAGTGAGAACGTCACACCCATAAACAGTGTGAACGTCACACCCATAAACAGTGAGACCATCACACCCAGAAACAGTGAGAATGTCACATGTAAACAGTGAGAACGTCAAATCCATAAACAATGAGAATGTCACACCATTAACAACAATAACGTCACACCCATAAACAGTGTGAACGACAAACCCATGAACAGTGAGAACGTCACACCTATAAACCATGCGAACAAGAAACCCATAAATAGTGAGAACGTCACACCATCAAACAGAGAGAAGATCACACACGTAAACAGTGAGAACATCACAATGTTGAACAGTGAGAACGTCACACACATGAACAATGCCAACATCACAACATCAGGCAGTGAAAATGTTACACCCTGAAAGAGTGAGAACATCACACCTATAAACAGTGTGAACATCACACCCATAAACAGTGAGAACATCACACCCATAAACAGTGAGAACGTTACACCCATAAACAGTGAGAACGTCACACCCATAAACAGTGAGAACATCACACCCATAAACAGTGTGAATGTCACACACAAAAACAGTGAGAACGTCACACCCATAAAGAGTGCAAAAGTCACAGGTAAAGAGTGAGAACGTTACCCCCTAAACAGCAATAACATCAAACCCATAAACAGTACGAATGTCAAAAACCATAAACAGTGAGAAAATCATATTCATAAACAGAAAGAACGTCACATGCATAAAGAGTTTGAACATCACACCCATAAACTGTGAGAACGTCACACCCATAAAGAGTTCAAATGTCACACGTAAACAGCGAGATCGTCACACACATAAACAGTGAGAACGTCACACCCATAAACAGAGAACATCACACCCATAAATAGTGTGAGTGTCACACCCATAAAGAGTGTGGACATCACACTCATAAACAGTGAAAATGTCACACGCATAAACAGTGATAACATCACACCCTTAAACAGTGAGCACGTCACACCCATAAACAGTGTGAACGTCACAGCTAAATACAGTGTGAATGTCAGATCCATTAACAGTGTTAACATCACACCCATAAACATTGAGAAATTCGCATCGAAAAATAGGTAGAACTTAACACCCAAATAGCAAAAATGCCAGACCATAAACAGTGAGAATATCACACCCATAAACAGTTAAAACGTCACACCCATAAACAGTGAGAATGTCACACCCATAAAGAGTTCAAATGTCACACGTAAACAGCGAGATCGTCACACACATAAACAGTGAGAACGTCACACCCATAAACAGAGAACATCACACCCATAAATAGTGTGAGTGTCACACCCATAAAGAGTGTGGACATCACACTCATAAACAGTGAAAATGTCACACGCATAAACAGTGATAACATCACACCCTTAAACAGTGAGCACGTCACACCCATAAACAGTGTGAACGTCACAGCTAAATACAGTGTGAATGTCAGATCCATTAACAGTGTTAACATCACACCCATAAACA
The DNA here is from genome assembly GCA_026770705.1 of Isurus oxyrinchus. Taxonomy (NCBI): domain Eukaryota; kingdom Metazoa; phylum Chordata; class Chondrichthyes; order Lamniformes; family Lamnidae; genus Isurus; species Isurus oxyrinchus. The sequence continues at coordinate 301,216 of JANJGN010000683.1, forward strand.
TTGAGAAATTCGCATCGAAAAATAGGTAGAACTTAACACCCAAATAGCAAAAATGCCAGACCATAAACAGTGAGAATATCACACCCATAAACAGTTAAAACGTCACACCCATAAACAGTGAGAATGTCACACCCATAAACAGCGAGAAGGTCACACACATAAATAGTGTGAAGGACACACCCATAAACACTCAGAATGTCACACCCATAAAGAGTGCAAACGTCACGCGTAAACAGTGAGATCGTCAAACACATAAACAGCAACAACGTCAAACCCATAACCTAAAAACAGTGTGAACGTCACCCCCGTAAACAGTGTGAACATCACACCAATAAACAGTGAGAACATCACACCCATAAACAGTGAGAACATCAAACCCATAAACAGTGTGAATGTCAAACCCATAAACAGTGAGAACGACAAACCCATAGACAGTGAGAATGTCACACCCATAAACAGTGAGAACGTTACACCCATAAACAGTGAGAACGTCACACCCATAAACGGTGAGAACCTCACACCCATAAACAGTGTGAATGTCACACACAAAAACAGTGAGAACGTCACACCCATAAACGGTGAGAACGTCACTCCCATAAACGGTGAGAACGTCACACCCATAAACAGTGAGAACGTCACACCCATAAAGAGTGCAAACATCACACGTAAAAAGTGAGAACGTCATAACCATAAACAGTGAGAACGTCACACACATAAAGAGTGCAAAAGTCACACGTAAACAGCAATAACGTCAAACTGATAAACAGTACGAACGTCACACACATAAACAGTGAGAACGTCACACGCATAAACAGTGAGAACGTCACACCCATAAACAGTGAGAACGTCACACCCATGAACAGTGAGAACGTCACACCCATAAACAGTGAGAACGTCACACCCATAAACAGTGTGAACATCACACCCATAAACAGTGAGGACATCAGTCGCATAAACAGTGAGAATGTCACACCCATTAACAGTGAGAACGTCACACCCATAAACAGTGAGAACATCACACGCATAAACAGTGAGAGTGTCACGCCTATAAACAGTGAGAATGTCACACCCATAAACAGCGAGAACGCCACACCCATAAACAATGAGAACGTCACATGCATAAACATTGAGAACGTCACACCCATAAACAGTGTGAACTTCACACCCAGAAACAGTGAGAATTTCACACACATAAAGAGTGTGAACATCACACCCATAAACAGTGAGAACGTCACACCCATAAACAGTGTGAAAAACACATCCATAAACAGTGAGAACGTCACACCCATAAACTGTGTTAACATCACACCCATAAACAGTGAGAACGTCACACCCATAAACAGTGAGAACGTCACACCCATAAACGGTGAGAACGTCACTCCCATAAACGGTGAGAACGTCACACCCATAAACAGTGAGAACGTCACACCCATAAAGAGTGCAAACGTCACACGTAAAAAGTGAGAACGTCATAACCATAAACATGGAGAACGTCACACACATAAAGAGTGCAAAAGTCACACGTAAACAGCAATAACGTCAAACTGATAAACAGTGAGAACGTCACACACATAAACAGTGAGAACGTCACACGCATAAACAGTGAGAACGTCACACCCATAAACAGTGAGAACGTCACACCCATGAACAGTGAGAACATCACACCCATAAACAGTGAGAACGTCACACCCATAAACAGTGTGAACATCACACCCATAAACAGTGAGAACATCACACGCATAAACAGTGAGAGTGTCACACCCATAAACAGTGAGAACGTCACACCCATAAACACTGAGAACATCACACGCATAAACAGTGAGAACGTCACACCCATAAACACTGAGAACATCACACGCATAAACAGTGAGAACGTCACACACATAAACAGTGAGAGTGTCACACCCATAAACAGTGAGAACGCCACACGCATAAACAGTGAGAACATCACACCCATAAAAAGTGAGAATGTCACACCCATAAACACTGTGAATGTCACACCTATAAACAGTGAGAACGCTACACCCATAAACAGTGTGAACATCACACCCATGAACAGTGAGAACCTCACGCCCAGAATCAGTGAGAGTGTCACGCCTATAATCAGTGAGAATGTCACACCCATAAACAATGAGAACGTCACATGCATAAACATTGAGAACGTCACACCCATAAACAGTGTGAACATCACACCCATAAACAGTGAGAACGTCACACCCATAAACAGTGTGAAAAACACACCCATAAACAGTGAGAATGTCACATGCATAAACAGTGAGAATGTCACACACATAAAGAGTGTGAACATCACACCCATAAACTGTGTTAACATCACACGCATAAACAGTGTGAAAAACACACCCATAAACAGTGAGAATGTCACATCCATAAACAGTGAGAATGTCACACCCATAAACTGTGTTAACATCACACCCATAAACAGTGAGAACGCCACACCCATAAACAGTGAGAACATCACACCCATAAACAGTGAGAACGCCACACACATAAACAGTGAGAACGCCACACCCATAAACAGTGAGAACGTCACACCCATAAACAGTGAGAACGTCACACCCATAAATAGTGTGAACATCACACCCATAAACAGTCTGAACGACACACCCATAAAGAGTGTGAACGTCAAACCTATAAAGACTGATAACATCACACCAATGAACAGTGGAACGAGAAACCCATCAACAGTGAGAACGCCAAACCCATAAACAGTGAGAACGTCACACAGATGAACCGTGAGAACGTCAAACCCATAAACAGTGAGAATGTCACACCCATAAACAGTGAGAACGTCACACCCATAAACAGTGAGAACGTCACACCCATAAACAGTGAGAACGTCACACAGATGAACCGTGAGAACGTCACACCAATAAACAGTGAGAACGTCACACAGATGAACCGTGAGAACGTCACACCCATAAACAGTGAGAACGTCACATGCATAAACAGTGAGAATGTCACACCCATAAAGAGTGCGAACATTACACCCATAAACAGTGAGAATGTCACACCCATAAAGAGTGTGAACATCACACCCATAAACAGTGAGAACGTCACACCCATAAACAGTGAGAACGTCACACCCATAAACAGTGAGAACGTCACACCCATAAACAGTGAGAACGTCACACCCATAAACAGTGAGAATGTCACACAGATGAACCGTGAGAACGTCACACCCATAAACAGTGAGAACGTCACACAGATGAACCGTGAGAACGTCACACCCATAAACAGTGAGAACGTCACATGCATAAACAGTGAGAATGTCACACCCATAAAGAGTGCGAACATTACACCCATAAACAGTGAGAATGTCACACCCATAAAGAGTGTGAACATTACACCCATAAACAGTGAGAACGTCACACCCATAAACAGTGTGAACATCACACCCATAAACAGTGAGGACATCAGACGCATAAACAGTGAGAACATCACACCCATAAACAGTGAGAACGCCACACGCATCAACAGTGAGAACGTCACACGCATAAACAGTGAGAACGTCACACCCATAAACAGTGTGAACATCACACCCAAAAACAGTGAGAAGGTCACACAATAAACAGTGTGAACATCACACCCACAAACAGTGAGAACGTCACACTCATAAACAGTGTGAAATACACACCCATAAACAGTGAGAATGTCACATGCATAAACAGTGAGAATGTCACACACATAAAGAGTGTGAACATCACACCCATAAACTGTGTTAACATCACACCCATAAACAGTGTGAAAAACACACCCATAAACAGTGAGAATGTCACAACCATAAACAGTGAGAACGTCACACCCATAAACAGTGAGAACGTCACACCCATAAACAGTGAGAACGTCACACCCAGAAACAGTGTGAACATCACACCCATGAACAGGGAGAACGTCACACCCATAAACAGTGTGAACAACACACCCATAAACAGTGAGAACATCACACCCATAAACAGTGAGAATGTCACACCCATAAACAGTGAGAACGTCACACCCATAAACAGTGTGAACGTCACACCCATTAACAGTGTTAACATTACACCCATAAACAATGCGAAATTCACATCGAAAAATAGGTATAACTTAACACGCTAAGCAGCAAAAATGCCACACCATAAACATTGAGAACGCCACACCATAAACAGTTAGAACGTCACACCCATAAACAGTGAGAATGTCACACCCATAAACAGTGAGAATGTCACACCCATAAACAGTGAGAATGTCACACCCATAAACAGTGAGAGTGTCACGCCCATAAACAGTGAGAACGCCACATGCATAAACAGTGAGAACGTCACACCCATAAACAGTGAGAACATCACACCCATAAACAGTGAGAATGTCACACCCATAAACAGTGAGAACGTCACACCCATAAACAGTGAGAATGTCACACCCATAAACAGTGAGAACGTCACACCCATAAACAGTGTGAACGTCACACCCATTAACAGTGTTAACATCACACCCATAAACAATGCGAAATTCACATCGAAAAATAGGTATAACTTAACACGCTAAGCAGCAAAAATGCCACACCATAAACATTGAGAACGCCACACCATAAACAGTTAGAACGTCACACCCATAAACAGTGAGAATGTCACACCCATAAACAGTGAGAATGTCACACCCATAAACAGTGAGAATGTCACACCCATAAACAGTGAGAGTGTCACGCCCATAAACAGTGAGAACGCCACATGCATAAACAGTGAGAACGTCACACCCATAAACAGTGAGAACGTCAAACCAATAAACAGTGAGAACGTCACACCCATAAACAGTGAGAATGTCACACCCACAGACAGTGAGAATGTCACACCCATAAGCAGTTTGAACGTTGACACCCATAAACAGTGAGAACGTCACACCCATAATCAGTGCGAATGTCACACCCACAAACAGTGAGAACATCACACCCATAAACAGTGAGAACATCACACCCATAAACAGTGTGAAGTCACAAACAGAAACAGTGTGAACTTCACACTCATCAACAGTGTGAACGTCAGATCCAATAACAGTGTTAACATCACACCCATAAACATTGTGAAATTCACATCGAAAAATAGGTAGAACTTAACACCCTAAGCAGCAAAAATGCCACACCATAAACAGTGAGAACGTCACACCCATAAACAGTGAGAACGTCACACCCAAAAAAATTTTGAATGTCACACCCATAAACAGTGAGAACGTCACACCAATAAACAGTGAGAACATCACACCCATAAACAGTGAGAACGTCACACCAATAAACAGTGAGAACGTCACACCCATAAACAGTGAGAACGTCACACCCATAAACAGTGAGAACGTCACACCCATAAACAGTGAGAACGTCACACACATAAACAGTGAGAACGTCACACCCATAAATAGTGAGAACGTCAAACCAATAAACAGTGAGAACGTCACACCCATAAACAGTGAGAACGTCACACCCATAAACAGTGAGAACATCACACCCATAAACAGTGAGAACGTCAAACCCATAAACAGTGAGAACGTCACACCCATAAACAGTGAGAACGTCAAACCCATAAACAGTGAGAACGTCACACCCATAAACAGTGAGAACGTCACACCCATAAACAGTGAGAACATCACACCCATAAACAGTGAGAACGTCAAACCCATAAACAGTGAGAACGTCACACCCATAAACAGTGAGAACATCACACCCATAAACAGTGAGAACGTCACACCCATAAACAGTGAGAACGTCACACCCATAAACAGTGAGAACGTCACACACATAAACAGTGAGAACGTCACACCCATAAATAGTGAGAACGTCAAACCAATAAACAGTGAGAACGTCACACCCATAAACAGTGAGAACGTCACACCCATAAACAGTGAGAACATCACACCCATAAACAGTGAGAACGTCACACCCATAAACAGTGAGAACGTCACACCCATAAACAGTGAGAACGTCACACCCATAAACAGTGAGAACGTCACACCCATAAACAGTGAGAACATCACACCCATAAACAGTGAGAACGTCACACCCATAAACAGTGAGAACGTCACACCCATAAACAGTGAGAACATCACACCCATAAACAGTGAGAACGTCACACCCATAAACAGTGAGAACGTCACACCCATAAACAGTGTGAACGTCACACCCATAAACAGTGTGAACATTACTCTCATAAACACTGAGAATGTCACATCCATAAACAGTGTGAATGTCACACCATAAACAGTGAGAATGTCAAACCCATTAACACGGAGAACGTGGCACCATAAACAGTGAGAACATCACACCCATAAACAGTGTGAGTGTCACACCCATAAACTGTGTGAACATCACACTCATAAACAGTGAAAATTTCAAACCTATAAACAGTGAGAACGTCACACCTAGAAACAGTGAAAACGCCACACCATAAACAGTGAGAACATCAAACCCTTAGACAGTGAGAATGTCACACCCATAAACAGTGAGCTTTTCACACCCATAAACAGTGAGCACGTCACACCCATAAACAGTGTGAACGTCAGATCCATTAACAATGTTAACATCACACCCATTAACATTGCGAAATTCGCATCGAAAAATAGGTAGAACTTAACACCCTAAGCAGCAAAAACGCCACATCATAAACAGGGAGAATATCAAACCCATAAACAGTGTAACATCATACTCATAAACAGTGGGAACATCAAACTCATAGACAGGGAGAACGTCACGCCCATAAGAACTGAGAACATTTCACCCATTAAGAGTGTGAACTTCACACTCATAAACAGTGAGAACGTCAAACCCATAGACCGTGAGAACGTCACACCCATAAACAGTATAAACGACACACCCATAAAGAGTGTGAACATCAAACCTATAAAGAATGATAACATCACACCCATGAACGGTGTGAATGAGAAACCCATAAAGAGTCAGAACGTCACACCCATAAGCAGTTTGAACGTGACACCCATAAACAGTGTGAACATCACACCCATAAATAGGAGAACGTCACACCCATAAACATTTTGAGCATCACACCCATAAAAAGTGAGAACGTCACACCCATAAAAAGTGAGAACGTCACACCCATAAACAGTGAGAACGTCACACCCATAAACAGTGAGAACGTCACATGCATAAACAGTGAGAATGTCACACACATAAACAGTGAGAATATCACACCCATAAACAGTGAGAACGTCACACCCATAAACAGTGTGAACATCACACCCATAAACAGTGAGAATGTCACACACATAAACAGTGAGAATATCACACCCATAAACAGTGAGAAGTCACACCCATAAACAGTGAGAATGTCACACCCATAAACAGTGAGAACGTCACACCCATAAACAGTGAGAACGTCACACCCATAAACAGTGTGAACATCACACCCATAAACAGTGAGAATGTCACACCCATAAACAGTGAGAACGTCACACCCATAAACAGTGAGAACGTCACACCCATACATCTTTTGAATGTCACACCCATAAACAGTGTGAACGTCACACCCATAAACAGTGAGAATGTCACACCCATAAACAGTGAGAATGTCACACCCATAAACAGTGAGAACGTCACACCAAAAACAGTGAGAACCTCACACACATAAACAGTGAGCTTGTCAAACCCATAAACAATGAGAACGTCACACACATAAACAGTGTGAACGTCAGTTCCATTAACAATGTTAACATCACACCCATTAACATTGCGAAATTCGCATCGAAAAATAGGTAGAACTTAACACCCTAAGCAGCAAAAATGCCACATCATAAACAGGGAGAATATCAAACCCATAAACAGTGTAACATCATACTCATAAACAGTGGGAACATCAAACTCATAGACAGGGAGAACGTCACGCCCATAAGAAGTGAGAACATTTCACCCATTAAGTGTGTGAACTTCACACTCATAAACAGTGAGAACGTCAAACCCATAGACCGTGTGAACGTCACACCCATAAACAGTGCAAAACTCACGTGCAAACAGCGAGAACGTCACACCCATAAACATTATGAACGACACACCCATAAAGAGTGTGAACGTCAAACCTATAAAGAATGATAACATCACACCCATGAACAGTGGAACGAGAAACCCATAAACAGTGAGAACGTCACACCCATCAACAGTGAGAACGCCAAACCCATAAACAGTGAGAACATAACACCCATAAACTGTGAGAACGTCACACCCATAAACAGTGAGAACGTCACACCCACACAACTTTTGAATGTCACACCCATAAACAGTGAGAACATCACACCCATAAACAGTGAGAACGTCACACCCATAAACAGTGAGAACGTCACACCCACACAACTTTTGAATGTCACACCCATAAACAGTGAGAACATCACACCCATAAACAGTGAGAACGTCACACCCATAAACAGTGAGAACGTCACACCCATAAACAGTGAGAACGTCACACCCACACAACTTTTGAATGTCACACCCATAAACAGTGAGAACATCACACCCATAAACAGTGAGAACGTCACACCCATAAACAGTGAGAACGTCACACCCATAAAGAATGAGAACGTCACACCCACACAACTTTTGAATGTCACACCCATAAACAGTGAGAACATCACACCCATAAACAGTGAGAACGTCACACCCATAAACAGTGAGAACGTCACACCCATAAACAGTGAGAACGTCACACCCATAAACAGTGAGAACATCACACCCATAAACATTAAGTACGTCACACCCATAAACAACGAGAACGTCACACCCATAAACAGTGTGAACATCACACCTATAAATAGTGAGAAAGTCAAACCCATAAACAGTGAGAACGCCAAACCCATAAACAGTGTGAACATCACACAGGTAAAAAGTATGAACTTCACACTCATAAACAGTGAGAACGTCAAACCCATGTACAGTTTGAACATCACACTCATAAAAAGTGAGAACGTCAAACCTATAAACAGTGTGAACATCACACTCATAAATAGTGGGAACGTCACACCCATAAATATTGCAAACGTCACACGTAAACAGTGAGAATGTCACACCCTAAACAGCAATAACGTCAAACCCATAAACAGTGTGAATGTCACACCCATAAACAGAGAGATCATCACACCCATGAACAGTGAGAATGTCACACCCATAAACAGTGAGAATGTCACACCCATAAACAGTGTGAACGTCACACGCATAAACAGTGAGAATGTCACACCCATAAACAGTGTGAACATCACTCCCATAAACAGTGAGAATGGCACACCCATAAACAGTGTGAACATCACACCCATAAACAGTGAGAACGTCACACCCATAAAGAGTGTGAACATCACACCCATAAACAGTGAGAACGTCACACCCATAAACAGTGTGAACATCACACCCATAAACAGTGAGAACGTCACACCCATAAAGAGTGTGAACAACACACCCATAAACAGTGAGAACGTCACACCCATAAACAGTGAGAATGTCAAACCCATGAACAGTGAGAACGTCACACCCATAAAGAGTTTGAACATCACACCCATAAACAGTGAGAACGTCACACCCATAACAACAATAACGTCACACCCATAAACAGTGAGAAAGTCACACGCACAAACAGTGTGAACGTCACACCCATAAACAGTGAAAACGTCACACCCATAAACAGTGAGAATGTCACACACATAAACAGTGAGAACGTCACACCCATAAACAGTGTGAACATCACACCCATAAACAGTGAGAACGTCAAACCCATGAACAGTGTGAACATCACACCCATAAACAGTGTGAACATCACACCCATAAACAGTGAGAACGTCAAACCCATGAACAGTGTGAACATCACACCCATAAAGAGTGTGAACATCACACCCATAAACAGTGTGAACGTCACACCTATAAACAGTGTGAGCGTCACACCTATAAACAGCGAGAACATCACAACATTAAACAGTGAGAATGCCGCACCCTGCAACAGTGAGAATGTCACACCGACAAACAGTTAGTCCATCACAATGTTATACAGTGACAAAATACCACCCACAAACACTGAGAATGGCACACTGGTAAAAAGTGAGAATGTCACACCCATACACAGTGAGAAGGTCACACCATTAAACAATGAGAATGTCACACCTTTAAATAGCGAGAAAGTCACACTGTTAAACAGTGAGAACTTCACACATACAAACAGTGAGAATGTCACTCCTGCAAACAGTGATAAAGACACACCCAAAAACACTGGGAACATCACACCCATAAATAGTGAGAACCTCACACCGTTCAACAGCAAGAACATCAGCCTTTACACATTGAGAATGTTACACCATGAAACAATGAGATAGTCATACCCATTAAAATGAGAAGGTCACACCGTTAAAAAGTGAGAACGTCACACCCGTAACCAGTGAGAATGTCACGTCGACAACCAGTGATAAAGACACACCCACTAACAGTGAGAACGTCACACCGTTAAACAGTCAGAACGTCACGCTATTAAACAGTGAGAATGTCACACCCACAAACAACGACAATGCACACCCACTAACAGTGAGAACGTCACACCGTTAAACAGTCAGAATGTCACGCTATTAAACAGTGAGAATGTCACACCCACAAACAACGACAATGCACACCCACTAACAGTGAGAATGTCACACCCATAAACAGTGAAACATCACACACACAAACAATGAGAATGTCACACCGACAAACAGTGAGAACGTCGCACAATTTAGAAGTGAGAAGGCCACACCATTAAACAGTTTGGACTTCACACCCACAAACAGTAAGAACATCACATCAATAAACAGCGAGAATGCCACGCTGTTAAAAAGTGAGAACTCCACACCCATAAACAGTGAGAACCTCGAACCATTAAACAGTGATAATGTCACACCAACAAACAGTGCGAAAGACAGACCCACTATCACTGAGAATGTCACACCGTTAAACAGTGAGAACGTCACAATGTTAAACAGTGAGAAAATGCCAGCCACAGACAGTGAGAACGTCACACCCATAAACAGAGAGAAATTCACACCATTAAACAGTGAGAATGACACGCTGATACACCGTGAGAACATCACACTCATAAACAGTGAGAAATTCACACCATTAAATAGCGAGAATGTCACACCTTTAAGCGGTTAGAATGTCACACCGTTAAACAGTGAGAACGTCACGCTATTAAACAGTGATAATGTCACACCAACAAACAGTGCGAAAGACAGACCCACTAACAGTGAGTACATCACACCAATAAACAGTGTGAACGTCACACCCAAAAACAGTGAGAACATCACACCCATAAACAGTGTGAACGTCACACCCATAAACAGTGTGAACGTCACACCCAAAAACAGTGTGAACGTCACACCCATAAACAGTGAGAAGATCACACCCATAAACAGTGTGAACGTCACACCCATAAACAGTGTGAACGTCACACCCAAAAACAGTGTGAACGTCACACCCATAAACAGTGAGAAGATCACACCCATAAACAGTGTGAACGTCACACCCATAAACAGTGTGAACATCACACCATAAACAGTGAGAAGATCACACCCATCAATAGTGAGAACCTCATGCCATTAAACAGTGAGAATGTCCCATCCATAAACATGAGAACTTCAAACTGTTAAACAACACGATTCTCGTCACTGATGTGTAAACATTGATCAGTTTGTTGATTTGACACACTATCACCTCCAAGTTCCTCTCTAATTCACAGGCCAGCCTAACAGTTGGAAATATATCACTGTTCCTTCACTGTCACTGGGTCAAAATCCTGGAGCTCCCTCCCTAACAGCACGGTGGGTGTACCTACACCACAGGGACAGCTCACCACCACCTTCTCAAGGGCATTTAGGGATGGGCAATAAATGCTGGCCTGGCCAGCGAAGCCCACATCCCATGAATGAATGAAAACAAACAGTATTGGTTTTACCTTCATTGGTGAAGTTGCCTTGCTAACAGTAAGCTTGTCGCATGGACTGTAGTGGTTCCACAAGGAGAGTCACCACCTCTTTCTTAAAGGTGTTTAGGATGTGTAATTAATGCTCACATCCAATTCCTGCTCAGTTGAGTGCAGGGGAGGGGAGGTAGTGGCATAGTGGTATTGTCACTGGGTGAGTGACCCTGGGTAACCCTCCGGGGATCTGGGTTCAAATCCCACCATGGCAGTTGGTGAAAGTTGAACTAATTAAATGTCTGATGATGACCATGAGAACATTGCTGATTGTTGGAAAAGGAAAGCTGCCATTCTCCCCTGGTCTGGCCTCCAAGTGACCCCAGACCCACAACAATGTGGTTGGAGCTTAAAATGCCCTCTGAACTAGGGCAATTATGGATGGGCAATAAACGCTGGTCTAACCGGTGCTTCAGCCTGGTAGGTACCGTGCAGTTGCAGTTAAATACTGTGCATGTGTGGCTACACAAACATGCAAACTTCCTGCACAGAAAGGCAACATTTGAAAAGGGGATATTTCTGATATCTGCGTGGATAGCTCTTTGGAATGTCCCAGACAAGATGTCTATGATGAAATGACCAGCAGTGATAGTGTCCAGTGGGAGCTCAGTCATGTGATGTTATTCTGTTTATTATGTAACATCCTGTTGTTCCTCTGTATAACTGAAGTGCGTTTTGTGTCTCGGCTAAAGCTGCAGCGATAGGAAGAGCAGATGTTTGAACTGGTTAATATCGTCACCCATTGATTTTTGGACCTGTGTATAGTAACATTATCACAGAGTTCGACTAGCTGATAGATGCTCCCTCACTTCACCAATACGAAATGGAAGTTACATTTCACTGCAGAATCACCTCGTTCTAATGTTGTAAAACACAGGTAAGAAGAAACAAGTTACGTTTCTTTCCTGGACCCAGCATGTCCCAAAACAGTTTACAGCCAGTTAAGTACTTTTTCAAGCGTAGGCGTTGTTGTAAGGTTGGAAACTCAGCAGCCAATTTGTGTACAGCAAGATCCCACAAATTTCAGTAAGTTAATGATCAGATCATCCGTTTTAGCGTTGTTGGCTGCAGGATAAATATTGGCCCCAGGAGATCAGGGAGAACTCTCCTGTTCTTCTTCAAGACAGTGGCCGTGATGTCTTTTATATTAACCTGAGAAAAGCCTCAATTTAATGTCCCACCTGAACGACGGCACTTCCTTCAGCACTGCACTGGTGTGTCAGCCCAGATTATGTGCTGGAGTGCGGTTCACACCCTTGACCTTATTGGTACATTTCCTCCCAGTCACCCCTTTGTTGTCCTATCTCATACTCTAAAGAATTTCCTTCTTTGTTACAGAACAGCAGTGACCACAACACCAAACTAAACAACTCACTGAACGGATAAAGCACTTTGGGATGTCCCAAGTTTATGGTTAGATGTTTCACAACTACAAGTTGATTCACCTCTTGCTGATATCACCAGAAACACACCAAGTAATTGGGAGAGTGCAGCTGCAAATCACTGCCTGCTAAATATACTGCAAACTGCTTCTTACAGACAGTAAGGTGAATGTGCTTCCCTTTAAGGAGTCATTTACACCGAAGAGAATGCAGCATGATTTTCACTTACCAATATCCGGCATGTTCTCTGTTTTTTCTGCACCTCTTTGCCAACAGTCTCACATTCCTTCCTTTTCTTGTTCAGTTCAGTCTCCTGTTAAGAGAAAGGTACTGGTTTGAAAGCCTCGACAGATCTGAGTGACGTGTCTGCTCCCTCAATGTTGTCTTTGACTCTGGGAAGTTTCTCAGCCGAAGGTCACACCAGCCCAGGAATGTGAGATGGGGAAGGATTGCGATCTCCTGGTGACAGCGTGTAATGAAATGAATGGCGATGGCTGCTTTCCCCTTGCTGCAGAAGTGTAACGATTACCAGGATAGCTGACTTGACCTTTACTAATGATGGAGACCGCTTTAAAAAAAAGCATATTAAGCCCAATATCAGTCTCCAGCCAATGCATAATTTATAACGTATAAAACAAGCTGCTGTGTGGGTCAAAGTGTCAAATTTCACTCTCCAAGATTCAACTAGATTCATCTCAACCAGAGTTCGTTAGGGACAAACAAGGGGCTCACCTTGTGAAGACAGGGAGTCAGGCGTCAGGCTAAGGTCGTGAGGACCTGACACTTGTCTTCACAAAACAAAAGAATGAAGTTAACGTCACAGGAGAGGAGGGGAGAGTAGAGATATCGCAGGGAGATAAAAAGACAAAGGACTAACTAGGATGGCATTGTTCACCGGTTAACCAGCCACCCAATGCTCGTTGCTGTGGGAAGTTCGGGTGCAGATAGCAGAAGATTTTTTAATCCTCCGTGGATATGTGGGTGGTGCCAGGAGACTGGAAGATTACAAATGTTCCACTCCTGTTCAAGACAGGGGAATGATGTAAACCTGGTAACTACAGGCCGGTCAGTCTAAAGTCAGTGACAGGAAAAACTACCGCAGATCACTGTCAAGGGAAAGTTAATTGTCATTTGGAGAAGTATGGGCTAATAAAGGACAGCCAGCACAGATTGTTAAAGGCAAGTCATGTGACTGATGAAGGTAATGCAGGCGGTGTTGTGTATATGGACTATGTGACTGATGAAGGTAATGCAGCGGGTGTTGTGTATATGGACTATGTGACTGATGAAGGTAATGCAGCGGGTGTTGTGTATATGGACTATGTGACTGATGAAGGTAATGCAGCGGGGTGTTGAGTATATGGACTATGTGACTGATGAAGGTAATGCAGCGGGTGTTGTGTATATGGACTTTCAAAAGGCATTTGATAAAGTCCCACTGAAGAGGATTATTTGGAAAGTAGAAGCGTGTGACATTAAAGGGATGCTGATAACTGGAGTACATAACTGGCTAAAGGGGAGGAGGCAGAGAGGAGGGATGAACAGACATTTTTCTGACTGGACACAAGTAGGCAGTGACGGGTTCCCTTGGAGTCAATATTAGGGCCATTGCTTTTCTTGTTAAATGTAACTGACCTAGGTTTGGAAGTGAAGTTTGCAAATTTAGCAACATCGTAAATAGTGAACGGGTTAGTAACAGATTTCAGGAGGACACAGACAGACTGGAGAAATGGGCAGACACATGGTGGATGGAGTTTAATTTGGGGGTGGGAGGTGGGAGGTGGGGGGTGGGGGGTGGGGGTGGGGGGTGGGGGCGGTTGCGGTAAGATCAGTTGGCTGGATACCCAGTGTGTGGATCAGATTAACACCAATAGCACGGGGGATCGATTGCCCATTCTGGCTGAGGTAAACTCGGGGCCTACCTCCTCACCCTACCCCCAAACGTCACAGCGTTTTGCTGCAGTTCGGCAAGTAGTCAGCAAGGACCTGCCCCCAAGCAGAAGGAAAAGATCTTAACTGAGAGCAACATGGAAATGAAATGCTGCATTAAAGCCCCTCCCACCCTGACCTCTCTGTCCTCGCTCTCCGACACTGTTCCAAGGAAGCTCGATGCAAACTAGAGAAACACACAACAGCTCTCCACCAGGCCCTTTGAGAAAAAGAGAAACATTCCAGCACCATTCCAACATACGGAATGTCTCACAGGCAACAAGTTACTTGTGAAGTGCGGTCACTATTGTAACGTAAGAACTGTGACAGCAGATCCGTGCATAGCAAGATCCCTCAAACAGCAGCACGATAATGGCCAGATAATCAGTTTTAGCGAAGTTGGTTGGGGGATAAATATTGCCCGGGGATAACGCCCCTGTTCATCCTCAACATAAGTGCCGGGGGACTACATTTTGAAAACTGCTTAATTGGCCTTAAAGGTTTTTGCAACATCCTGAATTCATGGACATTCCTATAGGAATGCAAGTTTTTCACTTTTTTTTTCTTTAGCTCCCATATCGTCTGAAAAAGGATTTTGCTTTCGGATAAGAAAAGTAGCTACAAAAACAACAGGTGGTACCTGACAGAGCCGACTACCATGGGATGTTCACCCCACTTTCATGCCATTGATTTCAATGGGATTAAACTCAAGCGGGAACACAATCTGCCCGACCATGTTAGCCTCTTCCACGTCCCTAATTTCCACCCCTGCACCATTGGTGTGCGTACTTCCAGCTGCCAAGCCCCTAAGCTCTGGAATTCCCTCCCCTAAACCTCTCTCCCCTCCTTTAGGACCATAAAACCATCCTCATCGTCCAAACTCACTGTCCTTGGTCGTACATCCTTACAGGGTGAAAGGCGCTATATAAATGCAAGTTGGTGTTGCTACCATGCAGGGAGTGTAGATGGAAACTCTCTCTCCCCTCACATTTCACCTGCCCATGCAAATATCCCGGCAGAAATAAAAGCCAGCAAATTTCCGGAAGGGAACAGATCAGAGGCTGGTAACCTGGGCGAGGCTGCACATGGGAGAGTTGACATCAGCGTGTCATCACGTGGGTTAACGGTCGTGTACAAGTCAGTGTTCAGAAGCTAAGCGTCAAAAGGAAAATAACTCGACTCCATTTGTTGGTCTGATCGCAGTTCTGAACTGTAACCCCCCGCCCCCACCCAGATGGAAAAAAGACTTATTATTTCCCAGTTTTTAGTGGTGATTCCATTTTAAAGGTAATACCAGACCAGTTTCGGACCAGTGTTCTTATTTCCCAGTTTTTACTGTTATTTTCCCTTCTGGGCAACTCCCGATTTTAACCAAACCCGCCCCTCCCCCCTACCCCCCAAACCCCCCGCCCCCCACCACCACTCCCCCCTCACCCCCCACACCCAGCAAGAAAGCAGCTGTTTAGGGTTTGATGTTGATATCCACCCAACTCGATTTTGCACCCTTAATAAATCAGTATCTTCCCTCCAACATGAACAGATCTGGTCCTCCCGCTTTAGCTCCAACGCAAGGAAAAAAAGCCAAAAAAAAAGCGCTTTGCTGAAAGAGAAGTTACAGGATATTTAAACAATGAAAGCGAGTTAACAAAAGAAATTTAACCCATCCGACTCCTAGTGATTCTCAGAGAGAAAAGTCAGAGGGTGAGGTTGAAAGAAAATGCATCAGCCTTGGAAAGGAACTGAAATATAAACAAAACACAGCTCCGAGATGGAAGTAACTGACTGCGCTGTAAGGAAGCAGCAGGTTGTATCATTGCAGGTGCTGTTTATGGAATAGAGCAGGCAGCTCGGTTTTAAGCATGTGGCTGTGTCACTCTTTGGATGCAGTTGTGTGAACAAGCTCACTGAATGTGACTGTGCCAGGGATCCCCTAGTCGCACAGTCACACTTTGTGACAGGTACCATGGTATACACTTACATCAGAAGCAGCTTACACACGGACTGGGACCGAGTAATTGGCACTTTCTGGAACAAGGTTTTAAAGGAACAGAGACCTGGTAGTGGAGGCGATCAAAACGCTGGAAGAGACTGGACAAGTTGAGGAAATCTGTTAAAACAAAAACCTACAGAGTCCCTTCAGAGTGAGTTGAGTACAAAAGCTAGGAGTAAGTGAGAAACCTTTCTATTATTTCTCAAAACAATTTGATCTGGCTATTAAATCGCAATGTTTCACACACCTCTATCACACACATGAAGAGTAAATTACAGATGAAAAAAAAAAGCAATGGTTACTTTCTGGAATTATTCCAGTCTCTTTTGTAGCAGGCCTGTAGTTTCTTAGGTGAATTGATGCTTTAGCTGGAGTGGAGATCCCTGAAAAGCAGAGGATTCTCCGTAAGCTGTAAAGCTTCTTGTAACTGAATTGCCAGGAGGTCAGGTCTCAGATGAACTAGAATTTGGAACAGGCTGAGGAAGAATCCATCTCGCAGTTCCAAGGTATAGCTGTTTTAGCTCAGCTGTGTGGTTGTCTTGCAGGTGGTTCGATGGTTTCTTGAGGTGGTGTCTGATGTTCCGATCTGAGCAGTTTCTGCTGTTATATATATTTTTAAAAGGGCAAGTAACAAACATGGCTGACTTAAATCATGTGACCAATTACAAGTCCAAAGTCCTGCCAAGAATGGTCATGGATTTTTTTTCACATCCTGTACTTTAGCCTTTCACAAGTTGGCTTTTGAGACAGCCATGGTTTTTTAAATTGAATGACACTGTTTAATTTAAATTACCCTTTTGAATGTCTTTCAGAAAAGACATTGAGGTTGGTGAAGTAGAAAGGCAAGTCGGCTGGTGTGTGATAGTCACGTTCTGCTCATCTTTAACAAAGGCACTTGTGGAACTTCACAAGTGCCTGTGATTGTCCATATTGTAATGAGGTATTAGCTTGAGTTTTCGGTCTGTCTGGAGCCGATATTGCCAAAGTCCTCTGGATATGTTGCCAGCCATCTTAAAAGTTGTATCCATTTTAAAAATATACTTTGAAAGTTTGTAATGTCTTTATGCCTGTACTGGGCACAGCAACAGCAATGGGGTTGGGCAGGTCAGGTTTGGCTGTGATGAGGAGCCTCTCTGTTTGACCAGGACTCTCTGTTATAGCCTGCCCAAGCCTGCAGCATTGTCAGCTGATGGGTTTCACCACTGAAAAGCTTCCCCCACCGTGTGATTGCACGAGTCTCCTGAGCAGAAAACAAAGAAAACTGCGGATGCTGGAAATCTAAAACAAAAACAGAATTACCTGGAAAAACTCAGTAGGTCTGGCAGCATCGGCGGAGGAGAAAAGAGTTGGACGTTTCGAGTCCTCATGACCCTTCGACAGAACTTGATTTCGAGTCCAGGAAAGAGTTGAAATATAAGCTGGTTTAAGGTGTGTGTGGGGGGGGGGGGGGGGGGGGGGGAAGGAGAGAGAGAGACAGAGGTGCTTGTGTAGACAAACAAGCAGTGATAGAAGCAGATCATCAAAAGATGTCAGTACAATGGTACCAAAGAACACATAGGTGTTAAAGTTTAAAGTTGGTGATATTATCTAAACGAATGTGCTAATTAAGAATGGATGGTAGGGCACTCAAGGTACAGCTCTAGTGGGGGTTGGGGGGAGCATAAAGGATTTTAAAATATTTAAAAATAATGGAAATAGGTGGGAAAAGAAAAATCTATAAAATTTATAGGGAAAAAAAAGGGGGAAAAAAAGGGGGGAAACAGAAAGGGGGTGGGGATGGGGGAGGGAGCTCACGACCTAAAGTTATTGAATTCAATATTCAGACCGGAAGGCTGTAAGGTGCCTAGTCGGAAGATGAGGTGTTGTTCCTCCCAGTTTGCGTTGGGCTTCACTGGAACAATGCAGTAAGCCAAGGACAGACATGTGGGCAAGAGAGCAGGGTGGAGTGTTAAAAATGGCAAGCCACAGGGAGGTTTGGGTCATTCTTGCGGACAGACCGCAGGTGTTCTGCAAAGCGGTCGCCCAGTTTACGTTTGGTCTCTCCAATGTAGAGGAGACCACATTGGGAGCAACGAATGCAGTAGACTAAGTTGGGTGAAATGCAAGTGAAATGCTGCTTCACTTGAAAGGAATGTTTGGGCCCTTGGACGGTGAGGAGAGAGGAAGTGAAGGGGCAGGTGTTACATCTTTTGCGTGGGCATGGGGTGGTGCCATAGGAGGGGGTTGAGGAGTAGGGGGTGATGGAGGAGTGGACCAGGGTGTCCCGGAGGGAGCGATCTCTACGGAATGCCGATAAGGGGGGTGAAGGGTAGATGTGTTTGGTGGTGGCATCATGCTGGAGTTGGCGGAAATGGCGGAGGATGATCCTTTGAATGCGGAGGCTGGTGGGGTGATAAGTGAGGACAAGGGGGACCCTATCATGTTTCTGGGAGGGAGGAGAAGGCGTGAGGGCGGATGCGCGGGAGATGGGCCGGACACGGTTGAGGGCCCTGTCAACGACCGTGGGTGGAAAACCTCGGTTAAGGAAGAAGGAGGACATGTCAGAGGAACCGTTTTTGAAGGTAGCATCATCGGAACAGATGCGACGAAGGCGAAGGAACTGGGAGAATGGGATGGAGTCCTTACAGGAAGCGGGGTGTGAGGAGCTGTAGTCGAGGTAGCTGTGGGAGTCGGTGGGTTTGTAGTGGATATTGGTGGACAGTCTATCACCAGAGATTGAGACAGAGAGGTCAAGGAAGGGAAGGGAAGTGTCAGAGATGGACCACGTGAAAATGATGGAGGGGGTGGAGATTGGAAGCAAAATTAATAAATTTTTCCAAGTCCCGACGAGAGCATGAAGCAGCACCGAAGTAATCATCGATGTTACCGGAGAAAAAGTTGTGGAAGGGGGCCGGGGTAGGACTGCAACAAGGAATGTTCCACATATCCCATAAAGAGACAGGCATAGCTTGGGGCCCATGCGGGTACCCATAGCCCACACCTTTTATTTGGAGAAAGTGAGAGGAGTTGAAGGGAGAAATTGTTCAACGTGAGAACAAGTTCAGCCAGACGGAGGAGAGTAGTGGTGGATGGGGATTGTTCGGCGCCTCTGTTCGAGGAAGAAGCTAAGGGCCCTCAGACCATCCTGGTGGGGGATGGAGGTGTAGAGGGATTGGACGTCCATGGTGAAGAGGAAGCGTTTGGAGCCAGGGAACTGGAAATTGTTGATGTGACGTAAGGTGTCAGAGGAATCACGGATGTAGGTGGGAAGGGACTGGACAAGGGGAGAGAGAAGGGAGTCAAGATAACGAGAAATGAGTTCTGTGGGGCAGGAGCAAGCTGAGACGATCGGTCTAACCAGGGCAGTTCTGTTTGTGGATTTTGGGTAGGAGATAGAAGCGGGCCGTCCGAGGTTGGGCGACTATCAGGTTGGAAGCTGTGGGAGGGAGATCCCCAGAGGAGATGAGGTCAGTGACAGTCCTGGAAACAATGGCTTGATGTTCAGTGGTGGGGTCATGGTCGAGGGAGAGGTAGGAGGAAGTGTCTGCGAGTTGACGCTCAGCCTCCGCGAGGTAGAGGTCAGTGCGCCAGACAACAACAGCACCACCCTTGTCAGCGGGTTTGATGACAATGTCAGGGTTGGACCTGAGAGAATGGAGTGCAGTAAGTTCAGAGAGAGACAGGTTAGAATGGGTGAGAGGAGTAGAGAAATTGAGACGACTAAAGTCGCGCCGACAGTTCTCAATGAAAAGATCAAGAGAAGGTAAGAATCCAGAGGGAGGGGTCCAGGTGGAGGGAGAATATTGGAGATGGGTAAAAGGATCTGTTGAACTGGAGAGGACTCCTGCCCAAAGAAGTGAGCCCGGAGACGAAGACGGCGAAAGAAGAGTTCAGCATCATGCCGAGGCCCGAATTCCATTGAGGTGAGGGCGTAAGGGTATGAAACTAAGTCCTTTGCTGAGCACTGAACGTTCAGCATCGGAGAGGGGAAGGTCAGGGGGTATAGTGAATACACGGCTGGGGCTGGGATTGGAAGATGGGGTGGGGACGGAGGGACTGGCTGG